>PVIW01010442.1:0-44157 GCA_004026585.1 Noctilio leporinus
CTCTGGTTCTATTTTGTTCATTTGTTTGTTTTGTTTATTAGTTTCTTATATTAAGTGAGATCATGTGGTATTTGTCTTTTGCTGTCTGGCTTATTTCACTAAGCATATTCCTTCCTGTCTTTCCAGGAAGAGATATTCTGGAAAGAGCACTAGAGAGTCCATCTTGGGCAGAGATAATGAAGGAGAAAGCAACATTTCTAGTTGAGATGTATTTATTACAAATAGTATCCTCCAGGTACTGCACAGTCTCAGTCAAAGTCTGGAGTGGCAGAGCAATTGTGAAAGAGTTGAGGATGGTGGGGTTTAAAGACAGATGGGTTTAGGGGCCTCAAAGGGAATGCTTGTGGTTGAGAAGTGGTGGGGATTTGTGTCCTGGAAAGAGAAAGCCATGAGTTGCATGAGGTTGAATGGCAAGACAAGGTATGAGCAGGGAAACTAGGAATGCAAAGTGGTAGGTTCATAAGGCCTCCTGGTTTCCCCAATAACTAGTTCTTCTAAGACTTGAGGAGGTGGTGGGTTGAGTGGCTTCAGGCCTTTTTTGAGTCACTTGTGTCCTGAAGTGAGGCAGATCCTGAGAAAATTCTGGTCACAGAAAGAGGCTGACAATGGAAATCAGCCTCTGAAACTATCATCAGGCACTAGAAAGAGCCTTTTCCAGATTAATGGACAAATGGGTGGTGGTGATGTGGGGAGCAATGTCTCCAAAAGGGGAATTACTTGTCTAGGCTCATCTTTATAAATGGTTACACTAAATCATCTCCAAAGTATGATTCTAAATATTATAACACTATTGCATATGGTTTTCTTCTTCTTCTAGGAAAATTATACTGTTAGCAAGACTGACATCAGCTAGCAATTCTCAGTGGTGGTGGTTCCAGGTGTCTTAGGATTTTATGTGAAATGTGACATTTCTTTAAATGGATTTGTTTCTTTGCTGTTCCTCTTCCATGCTGGGGAGACAGCTGTCCTTGGGGTGTCCAGTCTATTTCTATGCCATTCCAATCATCACTCACAAAATCATTAATTTTCCTGTGTAGTGTTGCCTCCTAAGGGTTCCTTTTTCTGAATCAATGGAGCTGAGAGTTAGTGTACATTTAACAAATATTGCTGGGGAGGTGCTTGGGGCATAAGTTGGAAAGATATTTCCTTTGCACTGGAGGATGTTGTGTAATAAGTCATTTGTTTTATTCAAGTCTTGAAGAAATGGATTCCCATTTTAACGGTAAGACTGTTCAAAACATACCTTTGCATTATTGTCAGGTAGAACTGTGTGCAGGTCAGTTCAAGTCATAGTAGTTATTGAGCACCTACTATGTGTCAGCTACTTTGCTGTGCTGTCTAGAAAAAGGAAAAAACATAAAACACAGTTTTGTTCACAGTTTTGTGTATTAAGTAAAAGTAGTTAATGATTCACTGGGAGACCAAAAATGAGCATGTGTCAGGTAAGTAAGGATAAAACACATTATATTTCTTGATAATGAAAGAAAAGGAGTTACAGGTAAAACTTGATTAATGGACAAGTGAATTACACTGACATGAACAGTCGTAGCCTGAAAGAAAAAGGAGAAACTTTAGGCTATAATACATAGAGGAATGAGGAAATAGGTTCTTTTGGTCTTAGCTCTCAGTGTCTTGAGTTTCTGTCTTAAAGTTTGAATATATGTTCAAAATGAAAAAGGTAACTTGTAAGGTGAGTGAGAGTGGTCAGAATAAACACATTTGGGTTGCAAAATGCATGGCTCATGTGTACTAATGACCAAAAGAGTAGAAATATTAGAAGTCAGACGATGGAAGTAATAGAAGCTGAACTTAATGAGTTTGGACTACTTGGTAGGTCAAGTCTTTGCTTAGGAGAGAGGGGCAAAGTTAGAACTCCAGTATATGGAGGCATTTTGAGTGGCAATAACAAAAGAAGAAAACATGAAACAGGGAGACCAAAAAAATGATGCAAATGTGCCAAAGCCTACATGAGCAGGTCTGGACAGATGGAGTACAGTTGGAAGAGGCAAGAGAAGCCTTAGGAAGAAGAGAATTGACTGAGTCACAAGTGCCAGGCCCTTCTTGTTCCCCACACACATTTTTCTTAGGTTCAATGCACTAGTTGACCTCTCTGCCTGTCATGTTTTCCTCCCATGGTATTGCAGAGTTGGCTTTTTTTTCCCCCTTTCATGCTCTCAACAAGCTCTCTTTCTATAAGCCCTGAGATCTTTCTATCCCATGATATTCTCTTAGTTTCATTGTGAAACATTTTACTAACCCAAAGTATTTTAATCACCACTCATTCATGTATTTCTTGCATATAGTCTGACTCACTTGATAAAATGTTAATTCTGCAAGCAGAGGCCTTGGCTTCCGTGGTTCATGGCCATGACATGCAGCACCCAGAATAATGACTGGCACATACTAGATTCTCTGTAAATGCTTGCTGGTGAAAGAATGCCTGAGAGAAAGGATGCAATGGTATAAGCAGAATTCCTGGAATCTGCTGCTCATATTATCATTTTTATAAGACATGATAATGAGTTTATGCAGAAGGGATTGCACATTAAAATTTTGGCGCCAATGACTAGTAGAAAATGTTACCCCCAGGAAATTAAATGTTGTGTCAAAGAACAGATATGAGAGTTATTGTTCCCTTCTCCTAAGCACCTGTAGGACTGATTGGGGATCCCTTTGAATCCATTTAAAGTGTTTTTTACAGGTTGTCATGTACCAGCAATATCTCCATGGCCCCCTTTCATTCCAGTGCTAACAAAGTTACTGAAGTCATAATTCAAATCAATATCTTTTCATATACGTGCTCAGCTAGGGTAGCCACACATTTATTCCATTGAAACTTCAAATATCTAAAATATATACATAACATTATGAGAATGCTACCATAAGGGCCCATATCTGTAGCCTGTTTCAAGAACCACCTAATTAAATACTCGTATATTGCATAACTTTATACACTTCAGTTGTTTCAAGTTCTTTTGTAGGAACCACTTATTTTTTAAAAATGAGCATTGAGATGCTTTCTAAGGTTGAATCATATTTCTTTTATCATATTTTATGAAAACTCAGAAGTGTATGCTGAACACATTACACTACTCATCTGTGATTAACCAAGAATTGACCATGTTAAGATAAAAGTTGAAGATTTGTTTATATCCTCTGTGCATAGTAAAGGTAATACCTTGAATGGAAGGCATTAGAAGCATTTTAGCACAGTTGTATGCTATGTTCAGAAGACCATTATTTGGAAGGATTAGAGTTAAATGACATCTCCACCCACCAAAGAGAAGTGAAGAGCATAGGTTACCTTGTCTCCGCCAAGGTATGATGAATTCCTTACATGAGGGTGCAAATGGGGAGCAGCGTGAGTCACGGTCTTAAAGTGACTAGGAGTGATAAAAAATGTCATTTTAAGTAGAACTCATTTCTGCCTAGGTGGAAAAGACAGAAATATAATTTTGCTTGCAAAAGGAAAGAGTTTCATTTGAAAAAGAAAGGTTTCTGTTCACTTACTGCTTTTGGAAATATTTTAGTAACTACCTAAGCATGTTAGGATGATGTTTCAAGCAGGGCCTAGACATTCCCACAAAGTACTTACACTTTTAAAGCACAACTAGGACTTAAATTCCCCAGGAGTTATGGATGAATGGTCTGAGAGTCTCTACTGGGAGTGTTGTGGTCAAATGGGGGAGGAAGATGGGAGGAAAGGAAGAAATAGCCTAGTAGGAAGAGAACATGAAAAAAGCAAATTGGGGCTCCCAATAAGGGCCATTTTAACTTCCTCGTTTTGTTCCTAAACTTTGTTCAAAAGTGACTTTCTTCTTAAATTCTGGAAACCAAGGAAAATAACTATAGCAGTGATTATGTTCTCTACCAAGCCCTTTGGCCCAACTTGAGAAAACTTCCTTGATCCAGCAGCAAGTTAGATAGAAAGCTCTTAATGTCAGGTTACTGTGATGTACTTATGGATTTTGCTAACAAGATCAGCCACTGAATTATTGCCCATGGTACCACTAGCCCAGATACTGGGGTCACATCCAGACAGGTCTTATACATTTGATGTAAGAACCATTACTATCGAGGAGGAGCCACTGTTCTAGGAAAGGAAGGTTCTACAGACTATTCACACAGACACAAGGAGAGCTACTGGGCAAAGGAAACCATTTAGGACTTGACCCTATCTTATTATCTTATGAGGTGTTTATCTTTTACTGATAACTTTTCTGTCAGTGACAAAGATAGGAGTTTTCTATTTTACATGACATCAAATGAACTTGACTATCATTCTGTGAGAAGATCTGGCTTAGAGTCTCTGAATGACATTAATAACATTTTGGGTATTGATTCAAGAAGTGCTGCTTAGCTGCTTTCTTCAGAGAAGCCATGTTTCCTTATTCCATTCTATCAGCCTCTTGCATGAGGAATGCCATCCAGTCCAACTGAACTATTTAGGAATGGTGCTCTGTAAATGTTGGTTGATGATATTGATAATGATCATGTTGGATTTACTTGATTAAAGAAGAAATATGTATATATTTCAAATTGTTTTCATCTTTGAGCAAGGGCCTTAAAAATGAGAATGTCACATTTTTTCTCCAAACTTTGTAAAAAAAAAATTTTTCAGTTACCCATTTTCTGTATAAAAATCTAGAGCAAGATTATAGCATTAATGCTTACATTTAGTTTTAATTAGCAATTACTTCTGAGCTAAACAATGCAATGCTTTAGTAAAAGAAATGAAAACATTAGTTTTGGTGCAAAAATAAT
Source organism: Noctilio leporinus (assembly GCA_004026585.1). Lineage (NCBI taxonomy): Eukaryota > Metazoa > Chordata > Mammalia > Chiroptera > Noctilionidae > Noctilio > Noctilio leporinus. Next base: position 4,765 of record PVIW01010442.1, read on the forward strand.
TTTCTTAAACTGCACAGAGTAGAGAAGTATACTGAAGTATAGATTTTTAACTTTTTATCCTACCTGGAAATCTTTTGTCAATCCCTGGGATTCTTAAATTCAGCATGCGCTTCATTCACTGTTGAATGCTCACCATCACTCTGTGTCCACGTCTCCTCCAAAGGCTCCAAGCCGCAACTGAGATAGATGATTTTCATGTGTGGTTGGGAAATTTCCTTTTCCTGGCTGGAGCTGGGCAGGCTAGAAATAACTGTTTTCAAAGTAGTCTGGAAAATTATTTTAAAACTTGGGCTGAGAGAGGAACATGAGGCTGCATAGGGGGACATCTGGACATGAAGGCCAAAGGAAAGGTGGTATGCAGACACATTTTATCCTAGGAAAATCATATAGAAATAATTTAGTGATAGTGCATTCCATGTTTATTCAAGTGTATCTGACAGTAAACTAGGACAAATAGAAAATGTCATGTTTTATAGTTAATTGGTATTAGGACTATAATTTTCATCTTCCAATCAGCCTGGATAATAGAGCTATCACTAATTCATTCATTCATCCAGCAGCTATTATTTGAGCATTAGCTATGTACCAGATCTTGGGCTAATATCTACTGCACCTGTCATTATCTGCAAAGAGTTCTCAGCTTAAAAGAGCAGGGGGGCGGGTATGCACTTCTGTTAGTGAGGTGAGTGAGGGAGTGGTTCATAAAGATCCAGGGGAAATATGAAGAAGAGAAGTACCCACCTATGAGGTGGGGCACAAGGTGTCAAGGGCTACACACAGAAGAGATGAAAGCTGAAGTGAGTGAGGGATAAGTATGTCTTTATCAAGCAGGGTGTAAAGGCCATTCCAGGGCATGACAGGTTCATAGGCACTAGCCCCACACAGCAGGGATGATTCAGGAAGCTGCAGGAATTCAGCTATCATTCCTGTAAGTGGTGGTTTTTTGAGGACAGAGATTGGTTTTGTGGTAGGGAAGGTAGATAGACATCAAATCACAGGAGACTTTCTTTTTAAAAAAATTCCCAATTATAGTTTACATGCAATATTAATTTGTATTAGTTTCAGGTGTACAGCATAGTGGTTGAATATTTACATAGGTTACAAAGTGTTCCCCTTTATATTTGTAGTACCCAGTTGGCACCATATATAGTTATTATAATATTATTGGCTATATTCTCTATGTTCTACTTTATATATTCTTGTGCCTATTTTTGTAACTACCATTTGTGCTTCTTAATCCCTTCACCATTTTTTACCCAGTTCTGTCAACTCCCTCCTCTCTGGCAACCATCAGCTTGTTCACTGTATCAATGAGTCTATTTCAATTTTGTTTGTTTACTTATTTTGTTCTTTAAGTTCCATGTGCAAGTGAAATCATATGGTATCTATCTTTCTCTGATTGATTGATTTCACTTAGCATAATCCCCATTAGGTCCATCTATGCTGTCGCAAATAATAAGATTTTATTTTATTTTTTTTTGTGGCCAAGTAATATTCCATTATGTATATATACACACCACCACTTCTTGATTCACTTGTTTATTGATAGGTGCTTGGATTACTCATGGAAGACTTTTTTTTTTTTTTTTTTTTAAGATTTTCTTTATTATTTTCAGGTAGAGGGGAAAGGAGAGAGGAAGAGAAGGAGAGAAACATCAATGTATGGTTGCCTTTCACCTACCTCCAGCTACAGACCTGGCTGGAGACCTGGTTGGCAACCTGGTTATGTGCCCTGGCTGGGAATCAAACCAGTGACCTTTGGGTTTGCAGGCTGGAACCTTATCCACTGTACCACCAGCCAGGGCTCATGGAAGACTTTTTATAAGGTATATGAATTTCAGCATGATGCAATTCTCAATTGCACCAATTCAGAGAACTCTTCATAAATTAATTTTTCTGACAGACTCATATGTGAAAAAATAGTTACTGAATAAGAAAATATATAATGACACAAAGCTATAATTAATTCATCAATGCACTTGTAGGAAATTAGTCACTAAAGAAATACTTACTGAACACCTTGTCCCATTTGCTATCCTGGAAGAGGGAGATGCACAGATTATAGGAGAAAATTTCTGTTCCTATATTGCTTAGTGTCCAGTGAGGGAACCAAAAGTCAACAAACTACAACATGTGTGAAAGTTCCAATTCTACAGGTGCTGATAAGTGCAAGAGGAATTAAAGAGGTAAGAGGATCTTAGGGTTTCTTGGAGGTGTCAGGGAAAGTATCACAGAATGAGGCTTATTTCACCTTTCAAATAAAGAGTAGGAGTTTTCTAGAAAGAAGCAGTGCAGTGAAGAAGGGTAGAAGGTGTTCCAGGAGGAGGGAACAAATTTTTCACAGGCTTAAATGTAGGGGATAACAAAATATGAACCTAACTCTAACAGCAAGGAGGTCAGAGGACTAAGAAATGATGATTGGGAAGACCTCCTTTTATCTGATTTGGAAAGTGGAAGTGAAAGCAGTGAGTTCTTCAACTCTATTAAGGTTGGGCAGGTCCTTGACCACCTACTTAGAATTCATGGGCATAACAAGCTTTTAATTAGAATTCCCAGTTATTGCTGGAATCTCTAGCATTCTCTGCTTGGTTGCAATACACAGTTAAAACACCAGAAGAAGCAGATTTACAAAATTAAACAATATAAAATTGGCAATCCAACTGAAATTATATATGCTGCTAATTTGAAAACGCAGATCAGAGGGAAACTATCAAAATGGTAATATCTGCATTTTAAAAGTGCTATTTATCACCACTTTGCAACCTACTATGATTGGACTATTACCACAATGATTAAACTTTTCAATTACATGTTGCATTGTATTAGGCTTTGTACAATCATTAATTAGTTCGCTCACATAAAACCCCATGAGGAAGCAGAAGGCTTTTATTACCCACTGTTTCACAGATGAGAAAACAAAGGCAACAAGGTTAAGTGGCTTCCCAAATTTCTTCCTTCGGGTCTGGGGCTGGCAGGTTTGGTGGCAGGGCCCCCCATGCAGCCAGTCTGGCATAGCAACTTCAGTTCTGTTCCGAGCCTCACACCCTCCTCTGATTGGGAGTGGGTACCCCTGGTGTTCTTGAAAATTAATGATATTCAGAGCTACAAGATATATCTGTCGCAGCCTATGTTTGTTTACTTGTGACAATTAGCGACCATCTGCTCTGAAGGTGAGGGTATCAGGCCCTTCTTCTTTGGAAGCATTGACTTTTGGAAGAAAGGAGTTTTTCAAAGGCCCAGGCTCTTGGGGAAGGAGAGCTGACAAGTGAATAAGACAGGCATCTCTGCAGGGGTTGGGGGAGCCTATGTGCGAGGCATGTGGGGCAGAAAGCAAATTGAGTTGTTTATTCTCAGCTCTTGCTTCTCCTTTTTCTCCAGCCTCTCTCTTCAAACCACATTTCCCTTTCTAGTCAGAGTTGCCATCAAACCAGTAAAGAGGTTGCTGAAGAGGAGTGGTCTTCTAGACCTTGGCACTCAAATGACTGAGTAGAGTAGCGTTCCGAGGGTAACCCAGCCGATGGTGCATGTGTCCTGCACCACAGGGCTGACTGTGGCATGGGGAATGCATAGAGAGGAAATGCACATGGACAGACAAGGATATGAGAAAGAAGCTGTGTGGTGACAAAGTGTCACTAGCTGCTATGTGGGAATGTTCTGGGATGATGAGCTTGTCCCAGGCCTGTAAGAAGCTGGCCTGCCTGGGAAATATAATCAGCCCAACTACATGGCTGACTTGAAAGTTAACTGAACATATTCCCAGGACTCTTGGCTCCATTTCCTGGCATGTCCTGCTAACTTGACAAGCAACTCAGGTGAAGCTGTGATTCTCAAGCCAAAATCTTGTTGCTTAGGATTATGCCTTTCTCTGCTTTATGAATCTCTTCTTCCATTTGCAAGCCTGACTGTCTATGCCTCTATGCCTAGGGTCCCCTTTTTTTTATTTGTATTTTTTGCCTGTTTTTGTTTACACACAAATAAAACATACTTTTCCCGTGTTTCCTGCCATCATTATTTGGGCTGCTTTTCTGGCACTTCTTTCTCCATTTGTCAGAAAGCAGCACCAAGGACAGCACTGGCCTCAAGTCTAATATTGTAGCAACTGAAATAAGTTCCTCTCTGTCCTGCATTCTTACCAGAACTTTTGCATTTGTGATGATGGCTATGGCTGACACATGAAGTGTTTTTATCCAAGAGAAGGACTCAGGATTGTCTACTTCTGATGGCCTTTGTAGCAGTGGCATGCTGGAGCTGGCTCATGCTGGCTCACAAAGCTGACTGTCCTCTTTCCTGGTGCCATTGGTAGTTTGAAGTTGGCTGTATGGTTGTATTTAGACATTGGGAATTGGTAGACTGTACACATCAGGTCTTCTTTTCTGGAAATCCAGTGTACCAGCATGCCATGGACACTGCCAATGACTGGCTAGGTGTTCTTGTCTGATCTCCTCTCCCCTCTTTATATCTGCTAGCTCAGAGATGTAAGTGTACAATGTGTTGAATGGTGTGCTCATAATGTTCCTGGCCTGCATTTTACTGGGGGTGGGTTGCAGGATGAACTCAAGGAACATACCCTAACCTAAGTGACATTTTCGGTTGCGAGCATGTTCTGGAGAAAAGAGGTCAGATCTGGAGCTAGGAACCCATCAGTTTGTCTCAATTCTCTTACTAACAACAGTGTCTCTCAGTCACACAATATAGGACAATTATTTTATGCTCAGCTTCCCTATGTATTAGATGGGGACAGTGATTTTTTTTCACATGGCTCTTGTTCTGTGAAGCAAATGGGATAAGAGTCTTGCAAATGAGAGGACTGTCATTTCCAATTTCATGCTAGAAAAGAGAATGGGATTGGGAATGAGATGGCCTTGGTTGAAAACTTGGGTTTGCCCTTTGATGAGCCACCTGGCCAACTCCATCAATTTTAAGATTCAGTTAATGATAGTAAATATTCAAGGTAGTTGTGACAATGAAATGAAGTACCTTAAAAAGATGCTTTGGATTCACAATTAGTGGTTGTTATTATTAATACTTGTTTGAACATGCTATACAAACTCAAAGACATTAATATTTCATTTTAGCATATGAAACATCTGTCATGATCATGTTTTCTAGTACCTGGCTTAAAAAATGTTTAGTAACTTTTAAAAAGAATTTGTGTAATTCAGTAGGGTTATTTTCAGTACAGTTCAAATTCATATCATTGACTTACCTGACTTAACTATATTCTTAGAGGGAAAAGAGTTTTTGCTTCAGATGAAATATTTTTGGCAAAGTGACTGGAAGTTGTCCCTCAAAAATCTTTAAAAAACTGGCTAAGTAAGGCAGGCTGGTAATAAATTGCCTTAATAGATGTAAGATATTATGGATTTTACCCCAGGAACATGAGAGTTGTCATAAAAATGGCACTTACATTCTAATTTCCTGGTGGTTGTTTTGTAAGATTCTTGTAAGGGTCCCCTTGAGAATTAACCTATTCACATTCAGGCTGAGAACTGCAATTTGCTTAGCTGATGCCTTTCGGAAATGTAAATCAAATCAAGAGTTACATGTTTATATGGTACCAGGAAAGCAACCCCCATCCTTTAGCACAGAAAACAAATGGGAACCTGATTGTTATCCCATCTGTATTACTGGGGAGGCAGCAAGTCTTATTCATTGTGAGAAAAATATTTTATGTATCAGGGTCATTAATTTTTCTCTTTAAAACTTTTTAGCTTAATGCTGTATTCTTAAAAAGAAAGTAATTATGAAATAGTTACCAGGGTGCCACACAAAAGGGTCTCATTCACTGTGTGCTGAGCCTTCCTTTGAAGAAGGGGTGAACATGCATCCCACAATAAGCCTGGGGTTTATGGTCCTATAAAGCAGGGGTCCACAGCCTCCAGGGTTTGGACTGGTACAGGTCCAGGCCTGCTAGGCACTGGGCTGCACAGCAGGAGATGAGCTTGAATATAATATGCTTGAATCATCACAAAACCACCCCTGCTGGGTCTGTGGAAAAATTGTTCTCCAAGTACCTGTACCTGGTGCCAAAAAGGCTTCAGACTGCTACTGTAGAGTACTGGACAACCTTGGGCTAGGTGCTTAGCTTTTCTGAGTTCCAATTTTCATATTTGAAATATGAAGAAGATATTTTCTAAAGTAATGATAAAGATTCTTGTTGCTCATATATGACCACTGATTCTGAAACAATGTTAATTTCTCCAATCCCAAAGATAGTCATTATTAGTTAACTCTGTTCAAGTAAAACAAAACCAATGACAGGTAAAAGTATGGTAAAGTGGAGTTTATTTAAGGCAGGTGGAGGTGAGGGACTATCGCGATAGGTATAGGGACCATTGTGATGGAATTCTGTAGGGGAAGAGTGGTATTGGGCTCAACTCTGAATATAGTGTGGTCAAATAGGAATTTATAGCCAAGGAGCCAGATGGCATCACTCCATGGAAAATGACTTAAGAGAAAGCATCAAGGGTAAGGGAGAATTTTAGCTCCACTGACCTGATAGGATTCTTGACAAAAGCAGGCCTGGGCTGTCAGAGGTTACTACCTGGGCATGGTAGAGGCTGAGGAACCTGACCAGATAAGGCAGGTGGGGTCTTCTGTTTAAACTAACTTAGCATGATTCTTACTAAATTGGACCATGCAGAGATGAACTCAGAAACTCCTAACTCAGGTCTGGTTGAAAAAGAATACAGGAAATCTTGAGTAGAACTAAGTTCAATGACAGAATCTTTGGCCAAAGGGTACATTTGTTTTTCAGGGCCAAGGTAATAGCAGGTTCTGATAAGGGAGCACAGGATTAAAGACAGGCCCAGAGCTAAGGGGGATTCCCTGTGAGGTGGGCATGTGGGGCAATGCCTGGACCTCCCCATGGCCTGTGCATGGCAGGGATGGCTACAGTGCAAGAAGGGGAGCCTACCCTTCTTTGCAATTGTGCCTGAGCCTAGTTAGGGAACTGGGAGACCTCCCCCCTGGCTCCTGGACATCTTGCAAAGTTCCTTAGAATTTTGGGAGTCTACCTGGATTATATTTTTTAAAGAAGTAGCCCCACCCATACCATTTACCAGAAGCAATGAATATTTTTTTTTCTCTTTTTTATTTTTTTTAATTTTATTGTTGTTGTATTACATCCATCCCCTTTTAGAAGCAATGAATATTTTAATGGACAGTTTCCCTCAAACTGAACATGAAGGAAAGAGTTGCACTTTGTCAAAGGTTCCCAGGAAAATATAATTGTTAAAAAACAACAACAACATAGACAAGACCAGTCAGATGGATAAAGATGTATGGATTAATGGCTAAATCTGTGCCTCACCTGCATCTTTTATGTGGCAGATATGAATGCTTTATCGGTAATGAGGTCCTCACAGGAGAGTTATGGCCTAACAGCCTGACATTTGTAAAGCTGTAAAATACAGGGGGAGCTTTAACTAGCAGGATGAGTTGGCCTCCTGCATATTAACACAATTATGCACCTATGCACATGTCTAGGAGTAAATAGTGTATTTATAGCATTAGGGTTCTCTAAAGGATATTAAGCAGCCATTGCAATTTGCATTTTAATTTTCTTACAAGTAAACCTTTCTATTTGTCTTGAAATATCTCGGAGCTCTTAAGTCTTTTTAGCAGCTCCAGCGTCCTTTGCCTTCACTGCTGTATTTTGTAGCAGATAGCAGAATGGATGCTGCACTCTAGTTCCGACCCCTGTTGCTGTGGATGGAGGCTGGGCTGGAGGGTGGTTCAGGCTTTCTGAACTAGAGGGGCTGTTACCCTGGGGCACCAGAGGCTCTGGAAAGCTGTGAAATGTCAGCGCCTATCTCCTTGTGGAGGGCTATCGTTTGTAGTATTTGAGGCTTTTCTATTCCTTGCATACTTTCCTTTCCCAAAACCTCTGGGATACCTAATGGGCTGTGAGAATAGCTCAACTCTTGAAATACTGGCATTTAAAGTATAAGAAGAAAGTAGTATTTGGGGGGTGACTAGCCAAGATGAAACAGGTTAGAGAGTCAGTTAAAAGGAAGATAAAATATTTTAGCACTGGGTTTCCCCTCTATTGAGAACTCACAGCCTCTTCCCTGTCTGAGGTTGACTTCCCTGAATTGCAGGAGTTAAATACCTCCTCTATTGTCTGAAGTCCCCCTGGTCCTGAGGTCTCCATCTCCCAAGGCTACCAGAGTCTTGGGGGACTTTGAAATGTTAGCAATCTTTGGTTTATTTCTGATTTGAGTAGATCAGGCGAAGGGACCTAGTTGTAAAGTTGAGAGTTCATGGTCCTCTGTGCCTTTGCTTATGTATTCCTACTTTTCTGTGTGTCCTCACCTCCCAGCCCCTAATTTCTACCTTTTCCATAGAGATTCCAAAACAGCAGAATCCATGTGACGTTTCCCAACAACCTCAGGTGATGCTGATCTGCTTCACTGAGCTGCCATAGCCCAATGAAGCAGGTGTTCTTCATCTCATTGTCCTCTAACTGAACTCAGCACTTTATAAGGGCACTACCTTGGGCCCTTAAATCACTGGGCATTTTGGTTATGTTTGGACTGGGTCTGAGAGTCTGCATTTATGGCTAAGTGTCAGGGACTAGGTTGCTGCTGGTTTAGAGTCTAAGTGATTCCTGTGGGATGGTCTCAGCCTCCCAACTATGCATTTAGTGGTCAAGAATGCTAAAAACCTGGCCCTGAACTGCCTGTCTGGCATGTTGACAAGCAAGTAAGGAGGGGGCATGTGTTCTTTGGAGACAGGATGGAGGATGGTCAGGTGTTCGGATGATAAGGCACACAGTGTCAAAGACTGTGAAGGGTCTGAGATTTTACTCTACTTGCAGGCTAATGAATGAGCCCGCTACAGTTTCATGAATGCTGGCAGGAGGCACAAGATGCCTAGGTCACACGGATGGCAGGTTATTACTCAGCTGTAACAGTGGTCAGAGTATAATCATTTGGCGTGGTTTTTCAAGCACCAGTTGCCACAGCACATGACAACAAGGATAAGGTTGGCCCCTGTGTATATAGTGGACTGCATTTCAGGGGAGGAACCCAGTGCTCAGGAAATGCCAATTACTTAGAGGCTGAAAGCTAATCTTTTCAACTTTGGCCCTGGAGACAGACAGTATGTGAACATGTCCACCCGCCTTCTCCCAGAGGTAGGCTCTCTGTCTCCTAAAGCTTTGCCCTAGTCAGGCATCCTTGAAAAGATAGTCTGCATCACAAGCTATCAGCTCCTCTGCTCACCAGATATGCAGAAATATGAGAACCATGAAAACGCATTCTAACACACAGGAGAACATAATAGGCGGACTGGATGATACTTGAGGTATGAGTTTTCTGTGGCTGCCATTACCAATTGCTGCCAAGTGAGGAGCTCAAAACAACAGAAATTTATTCTCATTAAGTTATGGAGGTTAATTATCCAAAATCAAGGTGTCAGCAGGACCACATTTCCTTTGAAGGCTCTAGGAAAGAGTTTATCGCCCCTTAGTTTCTTATGACTCCCAGCAATTGTTGTCATTCCTTGGCTTGTAGCCAATCACTCTACTCTCTTTTCTTTTTCCTACCTGACCCTCTTTTCTTTGTGTTTGTGTCTTAATATCTCTATCCACTTCTTATAAGTACACTAGTCATTGGATTTTAGGGGCCCACTGTAAGGCAGCATGACATGTTCTTTGCTTGATCATATCTGGAAAGACCCGATTGTCGAAGAAGATCCAATTCCCAGGCACCTGGGGCTAGGGCTTCAATATATCCTTTGAGGCAATACAATTCAACCCACAACATTTGAGTAATAAAAAGAAATTCACCGTTTACTTCCAGTGTGAAAAAGAAAAGCTGTAAACACATGCTTAGGCTAATACTTAGCATCATGCAGAAGCAGCTAATTTTAGAGGAGATGGGTATACAGCTGTTTCAGTGGGCATTTTCTTTGTTAGAGAACAGTTGCTTAAGGTGTGAGAAAACCTGGGCAAAACAATTGTACATTCCCTGCAGATTCTGAAATTTATTCCCAATCTTCACCATGTCTTTATTTTTCCCCTCTTAAAAAGAGGCCCTTCTATCTTCTAGACTCCTATTCCCATTCTGTCTTACACTTTATTATGAATTTTAATGTATGGGTCTCTAAACCCTGTAAAAGTAAATGCCATTGAATGCTTCACGTTTTTTTAAGAAATGAAAGAAAGACTCTGTTCTTCCTCAAAATAGAATATAGGTATTAGTTACTAGTGAACAGATTAGAAAGGTATTTTAAGGTAAGAAGCTTGTTTTGTTGCTCATGTCGTCATCACAGATGCCAGACCTGATTAATGAACCTGGTGCATGGGTACCGCATTCAGAATTATGTAACTAGACTGTTCTTTGCCAGAATATCCAAGTCTTTTTTTTTTTTTCCAATCTCACATTTATTTGAGGTAAGACCCAAGGTCATGCAGTGGGAGGAGAGCAGAGCCATAGACAATCCCGTACTTAGGTGCCTTTAGTTTACTCTTGTTTTTCAAGGCAGCTTTTCTTCTCTCCTCTCCTCTCCTCCTCTTAGGGAACAGTACTTGTTTCCTCGTAGGGTTCAATGGGAACAATGGATGAGCAAGAGCATGTACTAGAGAGCTGCCTTATTTGCCTTCAAGACTCTGCCGAGGGGGTTGGTGCAGGGAAGAACAATGCATTCTCTTATTCTTTTAAACTCTCATGAAAGCGAGGCCATTCTGACAGAGGTTTCATATAATAAAGCTAAGTCTTTGTTTCAGAGCATAGGTCTATAGTGAAAATCTGCTGATCTGTTATATTTCGGTATAATGCAAAACCACATGACAGATGATCAGAGGTTTTTATTCTTGGTTTAGCTCATAAAGCAACCACTGTCTATAGCACAGATCTTCCTGTGTTCTTGGCACAGTTTCACAAGAGGAGTAAAGGATTCTGTGCCTCTCACCCCTTCTTTATTTTAACTATCATTTTCACTTTTCTTAACCCTTCATTACCCAAAAGAGTGTGCCTAAATCTAGTTGCCCCCAAATTGGATTCCCACATAACCTACACTTGACTGGAATTATTTTTTTTATTTTATTCAGAGCTCACTTACTCACACAGAGGCACATAGATTTATTTTTCTGTCATTAGTTTTCAAAAGCTCCCACTATTGGTCAGGCACTAAACATTGGAGGTAAGAACATGAATGTTGGTCCCTGTGTCTTGGGAGCTCAGTGTTGTGAGTGGGTAGGTGGATGAGGTAGGGTGTGTAGTTGGAGGAAAAAAGATGGAGAGACAAACCTGTAATAAGGAATACACAAATTGTGTAATGAGCACACATGGGGGAAATTGATTGTGTACTAAATGAGTAAAGGAGAGCTTCTAGAAGTAGAGGACTGAAATGAGTTATAGAAGGTACTTTGCATATAGTCAGGTCAAGCTGTGGAATGGAGTTTTAAGAAAAAGCACATACAACAGGCAGAGATCTATGCTCAGGGGCTGGCAAGTGGTTCAGCATGGCTGTCCGTAGACACTCAATTTACAGAATGATGTTTGGAGAGGCCCTCATTACAGTTCAGTTCCAGCTTAACAAAAGAATGAGAATGCCCAGTGGGATTCATTACAACGGGTGTGAAATATGTTGCATGCAGAAATGTGAGTGTGCATTACTATAGGTCCCTCTGCATTCACATATATATTTAAAAAATGGAAAGAAAAACCTGGTCTTCTCTGATGGGTTATGTCACCCTCTTCCATTTAACGTGATTAAAGGCAAGACTTAATAGTTCCACAGAGCTTTCTGTGCTGATCCATATCCTGCGTAGCAACCATTCACTTTTATTCTACAAATTATGGAACAAGACACAATGGCAATATGATATCAGTTACAGGAGAGAATCTGGGAGGAAAAAAAGTCATATAATACTATGAACTTTGGTTCAGGACTATGAGGCATGTATCAGACATATGTGTTTCTCTTCTGCTTTTTTTTGCTTTCTTTAAGTGGTCCCAGCATTTCCAGTTAATGAAGGGGAACACTTGGGTGCTATCTATTGGTGGTGCTGTGCTCTGCTTTTAAGTTCAGGGTTTGGATGGTCAGCTGCAATGCCAGCAGTTAGGTCTTTCCACTGCCTTATATCTGTGTCTCCTAGTCTTTGTACAGTGTGAATGAACTTTAGGGTGGGGGAGGCAGTGCCGGCAGAGAACCCCAGAAGCTTATTACCAAATGAACCTGAAAGGAGGTTTGTGTGGGTTTAATTTCCCATACAGAATGGGTCAGCCAACCTTAGATGGAAAAATAAAAAAAGATAGAATAGAATTGATAGCATGAGGGGTGATGGGAATTTCCAGAGATGCTCTTGGAAGCTTAAAATAAAATACCCTCTTCATAAATGAAAGAAAGGATTACCTAATGTGTATGTCTTTTTGTTTTGTTTTATGTTTTGGTATTGATTCTGCCTTGTATATTTGGGAGTTTTCAGAAGAAAATACCTTGCGCATATACACATTAATAGGCTTCTTTAAATTTTTAATTCAGTTTCATTCAAAATTTTATGTGCTTATTAAGCTTCTATTATGTGCCCTTCATTGTGCTGATGGAGATGTAAGAAGAGAAGGTGCTAAGCTCAGTCTTGTGGAGGAAAATGAGAATATACATGGCCATGTGTATATTTGACAGTGTAATTGGTATATTTCAGTTCATTGCTCTCCCTATGAATTAGTACATATGAATCAAGCATTTACTGAGTACAAGGTACTAAAAGGTGCATGTGAAAGAGCAAGGTCTTTGCCATTTTCACCTGGGTTTCTTGAGACTCTTTGAGCCAACATTTCTTTAGTTGCAAAATAAGAGTGATAGAAAGCATCTCATCACATTCACTGGCTGGTTCAACCCTCAGCACAAAATGGGCACTTAACAAACACTAGGTTTTTCCTCTTACCCTGTGGCCAGGTTCCTACATAGAAGTCTAAATTTGAACTGAATTTCTTGACCTGAGCTCCAGGCTTCCAAGAGGCTTCTACTATCATTGACCCCACTGTTGTGGAATCTCTTATTAGCAAGGTCCCTGAACACTGCCTTGCTTCAGCTTATATTAGAAGAAACATACTGAATTTGAAGTCAGTTCAGGGCTTCTAGCTGTAGGGGACCCACATTCTCATCATGTTCATCATTACCCATTGATGATCTTCTAATTTCAGAGCTATTTCCACCCTCAAGTCCCCTTTCTCACTTCATAATCTATAACCACTCTACCCTCCCCCTAGATGACCCTAGCACTCCTAATTCAAGCTTTCTTTAGTCTGATCTTGGTAACTGTCTGCCAAATCCAGTTTTTAGATATTAAAACTGTGTAACTAAGAAATGCACTAAACAAACCAATAAAAATAGAGCAGCAACTTTCAACTGCTGTGCTGCAAGAATTTTAAAACATATGCTACCTGAATATTTAGTCAGGGGCACTGATCTCTTTTCCCTTAGATTGTCAAGTTTCAAAAATGACAACCGCCAACAAAGCAATAACTATTCAGCTTGAATTAATCAAAAGTATACCTATCCTTTTTTGTCATATCAGATACACACACACACACACACACACATTCACACATATGTGTATATGTAAATATATATTTGGTATGCTTCAAAGTTTTAGTAATTTATTTATGTGTGCCATGAGATAAAAAAGGTTGAAACTCGCTGGTATAGAGCAATCATTTGAGTCCCTTTCTCTGGTTTATAATCGCCATTTTGGTATGGGGAGGTAACATCGCAAAAGGAATAGGACTTTCTAGGGTCAAGATTTGTTTCCAAAACATGACGTGTTCATTTGCACAGTCCAGGTATAGTCTCTTCCATTTCACATCATGTCATTCTTTCCAGGCACCACTTGTGGATGTTCCTGAACAATGCTGTTTCATGTTGTTCATCTTCTCAACCCTAACTGAAGGACTTGTCTGTTTCTGTCTTTGTTTACATTCAAAATGAGTTTATTATTAGTGCACACTGTGTATCATACATCCTTGTGTAAGTAACTTGTTGGCTAGTAATACTAGTAATACTGAGTCATGTGTATATATAGCACTTGGAAACTTTCAGTGTGTTTACGCCCCCTCTATTCACCAGAATTGGATGGCTATAGTTGAGGATGCAGCCACTCAGACAGATGGAATTATTTGGTCAGGGTCATACAGCTAGCTTGACTAAGAATCTAGCTTCCAGATCTGCTCATTCCACAGTTAGTCTTTTTCCATCACTTTAAAAAAATATTAGAATAATTTTCAGTGAGGTTTTAGTACATAAAATAGGTCAACTTCCTTTGGGGATACTCATGTTTTGATGAAGGCCTTGAATGCTCTAAACTGGGAAGTCATTTCACTTACAGAGTTTTTCAGGTGTCATAGCAATCTTCAGATGGGATGATGATCATAATAGAAGGTTCTCATTTACTTGGTCTGTTGCCTATGCCACTACCAGACCTGCTTATAATCTCAGCAGATTTCAATCATGTATTCTCAGATGTTCCATAAAAAGGGTATCTAGTAGGTACTAGATTTATAGGCAGGGTTTTAATTAATCTTCATAAGAAGTTTACATACATGCTTTTAGTTACACATAAAGTCACTCTGTAAGACCATTTTTCAAGTGAGATAACTGAGACTGAGAGATGTTAATTAACCATACGTCAAGCAGCTGACAGATTAATCTTCACACCCAAGACTGACTTAACATACATAGAGGCTTGTTATTACTTCTGACAAGTCCTGACCTCAGTCATTTCCCAGAAGCCTGAGCTGGACTACATTGCCCAGAGCTATTCCACTCCCTCTGCTCACATTCCCTTGCATCCACATGATGTCTGTTTTGTCACCTGGAGCTGCCATATTGTTGTATAAATCTCTGTGCCTTTTGGGAGCCCCTGATCATTTTGCAAATGCTATGTGATGACCTTGTCTTGTGGAGCTGGCCTCCCAGCCTACTTCTCCAGTCCCAAAGCAGAAGACTAGGCACCTGGAATCCTTTAATGTCTGATGCATTCTACATAGAAGTCAAGCCTTTAGCCATAGCTATGTGGTTCTTTTGAACAGTTCTTGCAGCTAGAAGTAAGCTTCCAAGTACTCCCAGCTCTTGTTATGTTTAAAGTCATATTTTTTCCATGTAGAAGAGTGACATCCTCATGGCAGAGTCCGTCTCCAGCTCCACCGAAGCACAGCAACCTTCAGCTAGAGGACAGGACTTCCATGGGTTGCTCAGCTGTGGTGCTCAATTAGCCTTCCAATACCTCTTCCCTATTTTCTCCTAACCCACTGTCAAACACGTCAAACAGCATGCTTTTCTGATGTGGACACTGGCTCATTAGGCCCCAGCTGAGACCATTAAATTCTGTTTCTATAAGGCCGACGGAAAGAGCAGATTTATGCTTCCTTTGATAGAGCTGGTATTAAACTTCTTCCCTATTGTGAGATGGATAGTTGGTGGTGAATCAGTGATATTTCAGACTCCACTGAGGGCAGACTGGCTGCTCAGAGGATTGAGGATTCTGGGAAAGAATAGCAAACAGGAGCCTTCGAATGAACACACACATTTCTAGTATTGCCCCCAACCATGGGACCATCTTAATGGCCTTATTTTGTCCCTTTAAAACAGGGTTTCTCAACTTTGACACTATTGACATTTGAGCTAGGTAATTCTTCATTGTGGGTAGTTGTCTTGTGCATTGTAGGATGTGAGCAGCATAACTGGCTGCTACCAGCTAGATACCAGTGACATACCCTTGAAGTGGTGACAACTAAAATTGTCCCCAGACATTGCCAAGTGTCCCTTGGAGACAGAATCACACCCAGTTGAAAAAAATAATGAAACACTTTAAGGAATATCTATTCCTGGAGTTTAGGACCTTTTAGAGAAATTCCAACCAGGAATCTAAGCTACAAGATGGTGGGTATGAATCGGGGGAATTGTGTTTGCAATGACTTCCAAATTCTGCTTTAAAAAAAGATTTCCCTTTCCATTGCTTAACCCCTTGTGCTCTGCTCTCTGGTACTTAGCACTCATCTGCTGTCTTATAGTTCAAAAGAGTCCCCTACTATAGGCTGGATCAATGTTGGATTCCCTGGTGACTCTGTACATTTTCATGGTTTTATATTTCTTCTCATAACACCCATGAAACATTACTTTATGTGTTCAGTTCTCCAGGAACCCTACTGGCTAGAGAAACAATGCACATATTCATAATCTTGTATTAATATTTCTTAATGGTGAATGGATTAATCCTTCTGGATTTTCATAAAGAAATGGGTCATGAGGGATTTAGCCACCAACGAGGATTTTGGTGGCTAAAATCCTAATCTAATCTTTTGGTTAAAAGATTAGAAAGCTCTCAAACTATGCTTCTACCTATCTATGAGACTAGCTAGTGCGACTAGGTTCATGTACTTCAAACTGTGAGAATTATATGATAGCTGTTAATTATATAAAAAAATATATGGCTCTCAATATATGTATTGTAAATTAAATGGTTGTAATTTTTAAGTCATAATAAAATTGATAAATTCTTAAAACTTTAAATACCATCTCTTAGGCCTCCATGGAGGAGCTTTGGGGCAGCTCAAACTCTGAAACTGGATGCACTAGGTGCATATTGCATTTTTTGGCAGAGAGCTCCATTACACATTTTAAAAGGCATCCCTTGATTGGAAACATGTTCAAGCATCTCGTGGTGGTCCTAGAGAGGCACGAAGCATCCATGCCGTGAGCTGTGGCAGACTCTATGCCCTTTTACAGGATGCAAGGATGCGGAGGAGACTTCTCTTCAAGCACTGGTTCTTCCTGGTCCGCTGATCCTTAATCATTAGAGTTTTCTTGCCCTCACCATCCTGCTGTGATCATGATTAACTAAATCTTTGAATTTTAATTTTGTAAACATACAATCATGCTAACTTAACCAGAAGGAGTTTTAGAGATCTTCTAAAATTCTTCTCCTTTTAGAGATTCTCTAAAATACATCTGTTTAGAGATGATAAAAACAGAGCACCCAACATCATCCCAGTTTTTTCCCTATGTATCTGCATGCCATACTGCTGCTCTCTGAAGATAATTTTATAGTTGCTTCACCATGCAACAGTGTTAAAAAACAAGAAAATTTTGTTAAATTAAGAACCTCTGGCATGCAAATTGAACATGCTTCTAGAATTCATCTTGAATCTCACCCAGATCTGACCAGCTGGACAGAATCAGTGAAACACCACCCTCATTATTAACATGGATGCAAATATTTGAGGAGCAACAAGTTGAAATGGTGAATAAACCTTCAGTGTATTGAAGAGCTAAGAGGACTCTTTCAATCTGTTTCAAAGATGTCACCAGGAGTGCAAGCAGGCATGCATCACACACATGTATTAACATATCAGAATGGCTTTTAAGTTAAGAGAAATGAGGAACGGAATAACTTTTAGAGCCTTTTCCCAGGCACTGTCATTGCATCATAAAGGACCTGGAGTAGAGAGAACTTCTGCTTGTTTCTGAGGTCTGTTGCTCATCTCTAGTATTTTCATCTTTGTTCTCATGAGTAGTATGCTCCGGTTGCTGTCACATCTGCCTGTCCCCTGCATAAGGAACATGGGTAGTGACATAGGTGATTGTGCGTCACTGTCATGCTACACTTCTTTCTGCTCAAAGGACTGTTGCCTTCTCTTGGCAGACAACTTCCTGTGGTCCAGACGTCCATTCCTGGGGCTCCAAGCTAATGCCTTCCTTCTTCCCCAGAGCCCAATCCATGCCTAAGGCAACCTAGGGGCCGTGATGGGCAACATTTTTCCCACTGAGCTCTCAGGAGCTTCCATCAGAGCTGATAAAACCTTGGTACTCTTGCCTGTTGTGCCCATTGGATTCTGAGTGGACCTGTCCAAAGAACATTGAAAACTTTGAAAACTGCTAACATAGCTCCCTCTTCTCTGCACCCAGAGGGTGATTTGTCTGTAGTCATGTTCCATGGTCATGCCTGTACAGACACAGGGGCTTCTAGTTCTGCTTCCTGCCACATCTTTCTTCCACAGCCTTTCTCTGTTCTCCTGTTTTCATTTTGGATGTCCAATATGAGGTGACAGGAGAAGACCTGAGGTAGACCTGACTCTGGCCCTCAGCCTGGAGTTGAACCTCAGCAAGGGCAGCAGGACTTAGCAGGGTGAAGCCAGGCTGCAGCAAGCCTAAAAGATGAGAAGGCAAAAACAAATGCATATTATTTGAAGCCAATAATTTTTTAAAAATGTAATATTACTTCAGTAACAGCTGATGAGTATAAGCACTTACTATGTGTCAGACACTGTTCTGAATGGTGGAGATACAGTATTGAACAAACCAATCAAAGTTTCTCCTTAAGAGGGATTCTGTTCCCTCTCTCACCTCTGTAGCTGTGTATATGTGTGTGGTGCCAGTAACCCCCATTAACATGGTGGTTAGGTTCCTAAAATATGCCATGGCCGTGTTATGTGAATCTGTGTTATATGAAACAAAGAACTAGTACAAAAAGAGGGTTAGGTGCCAACAAATTAAAAAAAAACTTCTATAATTAAGAGAAATAGCTTTATTAAAGCAATTTTCACCAAAAATATGACATCTTAATATGTATTAAATAGTGTTTCCTTTGTTATCATTTCTAAGCACCATTTCTTCATCCTCTGAACTTTTTTCAGCATTATCTTGACGTCTATCTTGTACTTTTTGCAAAAAATCTGTTATTACTTAATTCTCCATGAACAAAATGTATTTAAAAGTCTAATAAATTCTAAAATTCTGCAGGCAAAGCTGATACGACATCCATGCCAAATGAATAATTTCCAATGAGACCTCTATTGCTCTTAAAAGCTTTTATTACCTTCCATGTTTGGGGATTTCCCTAATTTCAAATAAGATATTTTTTTGCTCTTAAAAGCTCTTATTATATTCCATATTGTTTGGGGGCTTTACTACTTTTGAATGAGATAATTTTTTTGTTCCTAAAAGCTTGTATTACACTCTGTGTTGTTTGGGGATTTCTCTAATTCTCAAACCTTGTTAAAGTGAAACCGTGTTATAGGATGCCATGCTGTACGAGGGTTTCCCTCAATTCTCAAACCATGTTACAAAAGTGCCCTGTTATATGAGGGTTATCTGTATAATACATGCTCCTAAGTGAGAGTTGTCTGTATAACGTAGATATAAAAGTGTTCAGTTGCCTGAAGACACGCAGGGACGCATGAGCATGACAGGAGTAGCTGACTCAGTGTGGGAAGAAGGTCACCAAATCACAGAATAAGTTTCTAACCAGGTCAGCCAACCTCCAGACCCCGTGATCTGACTGCTCTGCCACCCAGCTTGCCACTGCTGTCTTCACACTCTTCTGACTTAGGCCAGTCGGAGAAATTCCCCAGGGAGAGAACCAATAAAGCTTTCCCCGCTTCAAATAGAAGTGGGCCCTCCCTCCTCCACAGGACAGCAGGAGCAGCAGTGTCAGCTCCCAGGCAAAAACAGCAGGAACGGCTTCCATCTAAGGGCAGAAATGCTCCCCAGTTGGCTGCTCGGCAGGCCACTGAGAGTGTTCTGTTAGCAGGGAGAAGGAAAACCTTAGCCTTGCGCATGTGTCTCAGCCTAATAAGATCTTAACATGCCATCAGAGACTTTTGTTCCCAGGAAGCTGGTAACTGTGCATAATTGCGTGTTCCTGAGAACAGGTAGCACAGCTCCCCTCTGCTGATCCCGCAGGTTTCAGCCTCCTGTCTTTATTTACGAAGCTTCATCATTTCCAGGTCACTCCGGGCAGGGCAATCATTCGTGCCCTTACAGAAAACTCCTAGATCGACTGGTAACATGATGGACATGCTGTTTTTATATTTAGAATTTATCTTTCTCACACATCAATATATTTTAAACATACACAGGTAGGTTTTAATGGAGCACACTGTACTTTTCACCCAATTTTATATATGTTACCCAGTTTCACCTTCATATCAGGCTTGTCTTGTAGGTTGAACAGGGTTTATTTTGAGACTCATTAATGAGCATGGGAAGTTCCAGTAGCAGACCAAAGGAGATATAGCTACAGAATATAATCTTCGAATAGAAACCTGTTTTTCACACCCATTGTCTGATATTCTCACCACTTAAAAATGCTTAGCAACCACCACCTTTTCCATTTTGTGCATATCTGAAGACTTCAACATTAAAAAAAAAAAGCAGTTTCTTTAAAAAAAAAATGAAAAAGAGAGAGAGAATTGCTGTTTTATAGATAAAGTGCACTGCTGAACAGCCACCCCTGTAAGGACTGGAAAGAAGGAGCTTCCTTAGGGTCTAAAATAAGAAAACAAAAGGGAAGAACCTCAGCCTAGAGGCTGGCAGTCTGGACTCACATTTTTATGGTGGGCACCTAGGATAGACCGTGACATAGAGAGGTTACCTATTGTGGTTTTGTTGAGTGGGTGATTGCATAAATGCATGAATACATTTTCTAATCTAACAACACATTGGGATAACCAAGTCCAATCCAAGCCTTGTGAGGTACGCCCCTAAGAAATATAAGGTATTATTTGAAATGGGGCAAACACTCTTATCTAGAAAAACAAGGACTTCTCAGCAGTAATCCCAAAGAGATTCGTTTCCTCATACTCTATTCCTGGTGTCCGGCACCCTGCTGAGATTCCCCTTCTGTGATCAGTGGTGACTTTTCCCCCCTTTGGGTCCTCTTGCATTTGCTTCCTTCCTCTAGACCCAATGGCACTACCTGAGTCTGTTCCAGCATTAAGACACCTCTGAGCTACTGTTACGGTATGACCCAGCCTCACAGCCCTCCAGAGCTAGTGAACTACAGCTGCCCAGTGAAGGTTGTACTAGTCAAGTTCATTGGGAATATAGAAAGGCAACATAACATTTTTTGCCTGCTCTTAACACATGTGCAAGACATTGCTCAGTGTACAGTTGCTCGTCTGTGTTCTGAGTATACTGACTCTTGTCGGTGATTCCGAGTCCACCAAAGCAAAGGTGAGCCAAGTCTCCAGCCTGGTTTGTAGCTGGAGGCAGGTGAAAGGCAACCAACCATACATTGATGTTTCTCTCCCTTTCTTCCTCCCTCCTTGCCCTTCTCTCTCAAAATAATGGATAAAATATTAAAAATAAAAATTGTAATAAAGACTTTAGTGCAAAATTAAAGTTACTTTCTATTGATCATTTATATACATGTTAAGCAATTTGGTTTTTAAATCTACAATCCTTATAAAGTTCTAAAGTGAGGCTTCCATTGTACATATGAGGAAAGCACGCTCTCATAGAAGGCTCCCTCAGCTATAGAATATTTGGTTATCATAGTCATGGTCGTCCTTTCATTGAAAATATGACCCTACACAGGTGCTTCAATGGCTCCCCATTAAACAACTGATCCAAGCCAGACTTCTTGGTTTGACATGTCAGACCCTTGCATCAGTGATCAAAAGCTTCCATGCCTATCTTCCTAACATATATATATTTTTCTTTTTTTTGGTTTCTTTCCACTTTCAGTTAAATTAAAAAATATTGTAAGCTCCTGCCTATGACTCCTTTCCTTCCCTAAACTTTTGCAGAATAATACCTAGTCTGATCTCTTACTCATAACAAAAGTGCCAAGGGAACTCAGCTAATTCATAACAATATACTATTGTTTAAATTGTTTCTTAGGATTGCCCATTGTTTGTTTCATGGTTTTATTTGTATTTTCTAAACTAAAGTATAAACTCTGAAGAACAGGGAAAATGAATTATTTTTAAAACAGCTTTCTCAACACTTTGCAGAGAACTTTCAATTTTCAACAGCCTTGCTCAATGAATTATGTATCTGAACATATCTTAAAAGATGGACTTTTCTCAGAAAGTTTCTATCTTTGACTTTTCTTTGGTGATATCTACTTGCTCCCTAAAACTGTTTATTAGTAACACTCCATGTAAAATATTCCACAAAGTCACTTCTTTATGTAATTGCTTAACTCACGCTCACAACCACCTCAAAAGACATCTACTTTTAACACTATGTTTTTGGTGAAAACTTGAAGTCTAGTGGCAGAATGGAGTGCTCAGGTTAAACAGAGGTTAGATAAGGAAATCAGGACTGGAACAAGGTCCTTGATGTCCAGTGCAGAGTACTTCCTCCACTCCACAACACCTGTCCCCCTCCATTGTCTTGTACCTAGTATGATGCTCTGTCCATTTGTACCTTGACATCATGGCATCCTCTAAGGGTGGCAATGATTGTCTGCATATTAGCATAATGAAAAGTGGTTTACAAAGACTAACCAGATCCCACAAATTTGGAATTCATAATTTTGAAGGGTGAAATCATTCTATGTTTTTATGTACAGGTTATAAGAAATGTTTTCTGACCATCTGGTGGTGCATGGTAACCTCACAAAGCTCATAAGTCATCTTCCAGTTATGACTTGTACACTGAAGGCCCTTTTTTGTGTCCTGGCCCTTCATTAAGGTGCAGCTAACCCATGAAGATGCATTATCATTCCCCAAGCCCAGCTCTCAGCTCACTGAAGTGCAGTCAAAGGCTTTTCATAGTCAGGTGCAGTATATTCCCAGGACATCAATAGAACCACTGGAAAATTACAGGCCTCAATAAAACTCACATATCTGTGAATTTAGCCCATGCACTACAGTTTTCAATGTGCTTCACCCACTTTTTCTGACAGGTGTGCTCAGGGATATGAGATTTGTTCACATTATACATTTAAATTTTTTTCCACTGACACTACTCTTACCAGATGTGTCAAAAGTGAAGTATTTTCTAGTGTCATTTAATACTAATGGGATCTGAGAAGTAATCAGACATGTGATATATTTAAATACATTCAAAGAAGATATTTAGGATTTTTTATATTGTTTTGGGAGGGGAGAGATAAAAGACATTTCAGTATTTTCCTGGAACATCATCTTATGAATTATCTGAGTTCATCAGGTTAAGGGTTCTGGAAATTTGATTCAACCATGGTTTGGCCATCAGTGTAACTAGGCAACTAAACTATATCAATAAAATATAATTTGAAATATAAATATGCTTATTTTAAAAAAGATTTCTCTGGACCAGTGCTGTTCAGTAGGAATAGAATGTGAGCCACCTACATGATTGTACATTTTTTAGTAACCACATTTTACAAAGGTAAATTATAGCTGTAATTAATTTGAAGGACATATTCTATGGAAGTCAGTGCATCTAAAATATGGTAAATGTAGATATTAAGATGTTTTACATTATTGTACTAACTTAAAAATATAGTGTGTGTTTAGCACTTAGAAACATGTCTCAATTTGGACTCGCTGTCTGGGAAGAGTGCTGCAGAAAGTTCACAGGGCTTGCCAGAGACAGTTAGTTGTTCAGTTTTTAGAATTTCATGAGCCAGTTAATTGGTGGATTAAAATGGACCACTGTGGGAATATTTATTTTGCAGAAATGATCAACTGTTGCAATTTTTTTGCAGTGGTAGCTGATTGTTAAATATTTAACAGCACATCACCTCCAAATAGCCACTGTGGCTAGTAGCTAGTGTACCGATCAGTGCATCCTTACCTAATAAAGATGGGTATATATTAGATTTTTAAAAGCATATTTAAAATTATCTTTACTTTGTTCTAAGTATGGTGGCTGGGTAATGCTTCTCAAAGCAGATACCACTTAGCAAAATATCAGGACAGAGAAAGAACAACAAACAGTGACTACACACCTATTAGTTTTGAAGCTCTGTAGCCAAAGTATAACTCCTCACTATTCCATGTAGGCTTGGGTTTGGAGAAATGATTTTTTCCCTTGACTTTAAAACTCTGTCTAGTTATGTCCTGGCTGGTGTAGCTTAGTTGGGTGGAGTATAAACCAAAAGGCCATGGGTTTGATTCCCAATCAGGGCACTGGTTTTGGGTTTGGTCCCTGGTTGGGGCACATTCAAGAGGCGAGCAATCAGTGTTTCTCTCTTGCATCTATGTTTCTCTCCTACTCTCTCTACTCCTTTCCCTTTCTCTAAAATTGAAAGGAACATCTTCTGGTAAGGATTAAAAAACTCTGTCGTTAAGAATACTGGCAGGCCTGGGAGGAAGAAATTAGCATAAAAACATGAGCAAGCTACAAAGTATCTTATAGGTATCATAACACCAGTTTTGTTTTGCTTTATGATAAAATAGAGTTTATATTAAGATATTAGTTTATATATTTACACCTCATTAAGGATGATTAAATGTTATTTATTAAAAGGCACATAATTCACTAGGTTTTTAAGATTACCTAGTGTACTTCTAATATATTACACTTAAATAATTAAATCTAATTTTAGGATCATGGGATAAGCGTTCTAGGATGTTTTATTATATGAGCCTCTAGTGTCTGTAACAAATATATACGCATCCATAAAAACAATAATAGCTTGCTTTTATTGGGTATGTAACTCTCTGTCAGGCACTTTAAATATTTATTTCAACTGATTTACACATTGATCCTAAGTGGTGGATATTATGTGGATTCTAAAATATAGGAAACTGAAGCTCAGAAAAGTCAGTGAGTCTAAAGTCAGCCAGCTGGTAAACCTGAACAATGAACTAAGATCTTTTTTCTTCAGAGTGTGTTGGCTTTTCTTTGTGTGATCCTAGCTCTCTAGAGCTTCAAGTTCCTTGGATTTTACTCATTTTCCCCCCATGCTGGGGAGATGATATTTAAGACAGGCTGTAATTATCATGACCTTAGAAACAAGAAGGCCTCTCGTGTCCAAATTGTGAGAGTGGTAGAGAGCTGACGAAAGTAACAAGCCGAGATATTTCTACCAGAACATAAGTTGTATTTTGTTCACCCTTCTGTCCCAATAAGTATACCAGTACTAGTGTACTGCGTGTACTGAATGTCTAAATGTGGAGTGAATGTGTGCTCTGAACAAAACCAATCCAAACCCTTATTCTCTAGGACTGATAACGGAAGGTGGCATTTCCTGAGCACTTGCCAGGGGTACGAACTGGAATAGGTACTTCCTCCATCCTGCTTATTTAATTCTAATCACAATTGTATGAGTTAGGGACAATTAATATTTATATTTCACAGATGTGGAAAGCTTTCCCAAGCAACAAGTAAGTAACAGAATTGGGATTTAATCCCAACCTAGACCCACAATGCATACCCTTAGCTACCAGTAACATGCTGGTCTCATTGGCTAAATGACAGACGAGTGACAGACACCTCAAACTTTAATAATAGATGATGAACATGTTGCTCCGAAGTGACTGTGAAGAAAAAGGTGTATGTAATACTATAAATCTAGTCAATATGTATTTTCCAATTTAGAATAAGTAATTATTCTAATTAAAAATGAAACTCATGAGTAGAGAGGACAGATTGGTGGTTGTCTGAGGTGGGGTTTGGGATTTGGGTGAAATGGGTAAACGTGGTCAAAAAATACAAGTTTCCAGCTCTAAAGTGAGTAAGTGATGGGGATGTAATGGACAGAAGGAAAAAAAAAAAAAACTACAGAGGGAGAAATCACTTTCTATCTTCAAAATTTGGAAGATGCAGTTGCTGGGATTTAAGCTGGCTATTAAAGGGAAAATGAGATTTGCATGCAGAAGAAAAATTGAAAGAATATTCTATCCAGAGAGAACTATGTGAGCAAGTACACATGGAAGAATTTTTTTTTTTTAAATTAGAGAGTAGTCAATAGCAGTGGAAATGTACTTATGATCAAGAACAGGCTTACGTCTGTCTCCCGTGTGCTGCAGAATTCAATTTCCCATACATTTAGACTCCTATTCATGGAACCCCTGTCACAGACACTGTGAGCATACTAATACCTTCCCTGAGGCATTAATATTCTGTGTGTTGTACGACTGGCAACTATAACATATTGTAGAGTAAGATTAGTAACCCATTGAACAAAGTGTCATGGAGGGAAAGTAGGAGAACATGGGGTTAAAAGGGGAGATGTTGTGTATTCTGCAACTGAAGACTAGGAAAGGCTTCACAGGTCATGCTGTGTTTAGAGCACAGTATTCCGCGTGCTTGTAGCATATAAATTACGTGATGAGGAACAGTGGGAGGTCAGTTGAGCTCAGAGCATGGATAATGCTCAATGGCGGGTGTGAGAAATTTATATTTCATCAGTAGCCATTGTTCAGTAGGCAGCCTGAAGGGTTTTGAGCTTCAGAGCTAGAATTACATTTCCACTTCAGGAAAATAAACCTGACAGTTATAAGTGGGATAAAGTTTAGAAGAGGGAGCTGTAGGCTGGAACTCATGTTGGTGGTTATTGTGGCCAGTTGAGCTAGAGAGCATGATGTTCGGAGGTGGCATAACGGCAGGAGATGTGGAAAGAAGAGGATGTGGGAAAAGTACTTGGGATGCTAAAATAAATTTGTCCTGAGTGTAATGAAAAACCCAAGATTTGAGAGCAGGGAAATGGGAACATCAAAATTATATGACTTACCATTTCTTCTGTTCTCTGCATACATTAACCGGTGCTAAGCTTGAAAGGAATGGTGAAAATTTAAAAGTTCTGTGACAGCTGATAGTATCTGTGACATTAGCTTTCATTTCAGTGGGTGGAAAGTTGATTACTTATGGCTAGAGTTCAGGAGAAGGAAGGCCATCCTCCCAGGTTATAGTGTGACAATAAACAATTTATTTCTTAAAGGTGATATCACCATATGCACCAGAAGAAATACTACAAAAGTTTGGATTCCTTTTTTTCTTGGTCTAATCCAGGCTCCAAAATGTTTCTAAGTGTGGACCTCATGCTTAGCCCAACTAGCTATGAGTATTTCTCAAATTATCTGTGGTAAGGAGCCCTTTCTCTTAAAAATATTTATCCTATCCATCACTGATGAGAATAATAAATTCCTATAGAGATAACATGAATAATAAAACTGATGCGTAGTTACCATGATGAAGGTGTTAACTATTTCAACAATGGCAATTATATTACCATCTATAAATGTAGCAAATTAACGTGTACTAAACTTATATAATGTTATATATATCAAATATATTTCAATGAAAACCTGATGTAGGCCCTGGTTAGTGGCACAGTGGATAAGGCACCTGCTTGGGAACCCAAAGGTCACTGGTTCGATTCCCCAGCCAGAGCACATAACCAGGTTGCAAGCCAGGTCTGCAGCCAGGTCTGTAGCTGGAGGCAGGTGAAAGGCAACCATACATTGATGTGTGTCTCTCTCTCTGCCTTTCTCCCTTCTCCTCTCTCTAAAAACAAATAAAATCTTAAAAAACCAACCAAACAAAAAACATAACTGCAGACCCTAAGTTTTTAATTCTTTTATCCAACAATTATAAGATTACCATTATGAAATTGCTGTAACAGTTTCTAAATACCTCTTCTCAATTTCTGAGTTTGTCTCCTCATAACAGCCACCAACACTCAGGCAGCACCTGTCTGCACTGCCCACACTTTGAGTAACACTGGTCTGGAGGATTATCGCTACAATGCGATTTCAAAGACTTCAAGAAGGCATAGACATTCTTTTTTCTTCCTGTCTAATTCTCTAGTTCTACCTTGCCCTTTTCTTGCACATTTGGGGGAAACAGAATTATACTTTTTTGCCTATATAGTTTTACTTAATTAAATAAAAATACACATCTATTTTAGGTGTCTATTTGCAATGGCATATATTTTGTGCTATCCTCATATGTGCCTTGCAAAGAAATAAAGTTAGTGACTGGACGGGTAGAAAGAAAACAGTGCCACTACTCTACATCAGGCTACTACTTAAGCCTGTGCTGCAGCAAGCACTATCATGTACCAAAGTGTCTTTCAGTCTTTTCTTTCCTATGCCATTTACATTTCGGGAGCTTCTCTTCCTTCTTTGCTTACTAGAATTTTATCTTCCTCAATCAGATCCTTGCTCCTTCAGTAGTGTACCCCTGCTCATTGCAAGCCATAGTCATTTCACCTTTACCTGACATGTTTGGATTGACTGACTGTCACTAGGTATGAGATCTGTCCTGAAAGTATCAACCAAGCAAACTGTTTTAATTATATTGACATTGGCTTGATACTTTTGGGACAGACCTCATATTATTTACACTTTATTGCTGCATGCCTTTTCTTGCTTGAACATAGTGTTCTCTGTTTTCTAAAATGTTTTATATATTGTAATGCATTTTATTATTATATATTTAAAATGTGTTATATACATATATATGGACAGAGAAATAGTATTAAGAAATCAAGCAGTTTTATAACATTTGGTAAGAAAAAAGAACACTGTGTATAAGAAGCCCCCTGTGCATCCCTAGTTGAATTCTTCTACCTACCACCGAGGTCATTACTACCCTGATCTGTGTGATAATTATTCTTTTCTCTTTTAGACAGATTTTCCACTTACGAATTTATTTACAAATGTATTGCTAAACATATATATATATATATATAAATAAAAACACATGCACTTGAGTATTATGCATATATTTTAAAATATACACATGTATATTATATAAATATAAATATATGTGTATATATGTTTATCTATAATACAGCTCTGCCTGTTATGAACCTAATATCAGTGGAATCATGCTATTTTGTTTTTTCCTGAACATTACATTCATTATATTCATCCATGTCGATTTGAGTGGATTACATCATTCATTTTCACTATTCTGTAGGCTCTTTTTGTGTGAATACATGACAATGTATTATCTGTTATATTGTGAATGGATTTTTCTTTTTTCCCCACATCGTTTGCTGTTTGGACTAGTGATTCTGTAGACCCATTTGCAATTTCTGCTGATACACATGTAGGGGAATAATTCCATAGTATGTACCCAGAGGCTAGATTGCAGGGTGTGGGTATGCTCCACTTTACTAGGTGACACCAAACTTTATCACATCGGTTGTACCATTTTGTGCCTTTTCCACCAACATAGGACAGATCCCATTGATCCATATGTGACCCCTCATTTGATTTGATAGGTATTACAAGAGCCCATCAATATTTCCAAGTTGCCTCTTCTTTCAGGAGCAACAAGGCTGATTACAATTCGTCACCTCCTGAATTTAGCCACCAGCATGTGGCTTAGTTTGCCTTTGCTTTGGACAGTAATGTTTATTTTCTGTATGGAAGTATTTAGGTCCCTTTAAGGAATTCACCATGTTCTTTGCTGTAGCAAGTCCAGATGCCAATGTCCCCAAGTTATTTTCATGCACCCTGTTGGATTTAGCACATGATTGAGAAATAATCTCTTATTGTTTGAAGTCAGAGGATTTTAAAGAAATTACTGCTTAGTTTAGATCATCCTGGCTTACTACTCATTGCATTGTTAGACTTTGTAATTTTTGACAGCCTGGTAACTGTGTGGTGGTATCTCACGGACAGTTTAGTTTGCATTTTCCTGATTATTGTGAGTTGATATTTTTCTATATGTTAATATTTATTTGTATTTTCTTCATAAATTCTTTAATAACTGTGTTTCTATATTTCATTAGCTTGTTTCCCTTTTTTACTAATTCACAAAATGTCATAATATATTAGAGCTAAAATCCTTTGTCAGTTACATGCTTTGGTTTTTTTTTGTTAATGCTATGGTGTCTCTTGAAGTATGGAGAGTCTTAACTTTGATATTGATGAATTAATCTTTGCCTTTATGGTTAGTGTATTTAATAAATCTTCCATAACCCAAGATTATGAAGATATTCTCCTCTATTCTCTTTTGATTTTTTTTTTTAATTTTGTATTTTAGATTGAAATCTTAAGGAATCCATAATTAAATTTTATATCTTATGGGAAATAGATCAATTATTTTATTCCACAAGGATAACAATTGTTCAAGCACCATTTATTATACAGTATATCCCTTCTCCATCTATCTGCATTATATCCTCTTGTCATATACCCTATACATGTCTATATTTTATGTCAGTCTGTCTATGGACCTTTATATTATTACCTTGGTCTACTTGTCTATCCATCAATTCTACAATGCCTTATTTATATTAGCTTTATAATAAGTTTTGATAACTAACAGGATGAGTGTCCTATTATTCTGTGTCTTCAAAATGTTTTGGCTATTTTTTATTTAAACAAATTTTATTTCTTAGTTACAGTTGACATACAATATTAGTTTCAGGTGTACAACATATGAGTTATGTATCTTACAAAGTGATCACCTCAATAAGACTAATACCTACCTGATGCTATACATAACTATTACAATACTGTTGACTATATTCACTATGCTATTCTTTACATCCCTGTGACTACTTACTATTCTTTATCTTTGTTCTTGCATACACACTTAGAATCAGTTTGTCTAGTTCCCCAGTAAAATCTTTTGGTATTTAGATTCAGGTTACATTCAACTTGTACAGTGGAGGGAAAAAGTAGGTTAATAATAATAATAAATAATATAAGAACGAACTTTTTGTGTACTCATGACTGTAAACCCTGTGGATCAATGTGAGGAAAGACTGATATCTTTATAATATTTATTCTCCTACTACAGAACCCTGTAACATAACATCTCCGTCCATTTATTTAAGCATCCTATAGTATCTAAATCATGTTTCACCATTTTCTCTATACAGAGCAAATGTTTGGGTAGATCTGTTTGGAGGTAATTCTTACTTTTTGTGCTATTGTAAACAGTTGCATATATATATATCTTCATATAAATATAAATAAATAAATAAATAAATAAATATATATATATATATATATATATATATATATATATGCATGCAACTTATTTCCATGTGGAATAATTCTGTGTTAGGCAGTCTTTCAAAACTATTACTAATACAAATATTTCACCTAAAGTTTTTTTCACTTTTTATTAAACATATTGTGACTAATGATTGTTTTTCATCCTTTCCAAATATTATGCCTTTTATGCTAATGCTTTAAATGCATTACTATGCTGGCTAAATAGAAGTGGTAATTAAAGGCAGATGGAATTTCTCTGAAAAGAAATGTTCTTCTATTTAAAAGCAGCATTATTATTATTTGCTTTAAGATTGTTATTTATTTATTTTCTTTTAAAGATACTTATATCAGGATAAAAATGCTTTGTTTTTTTGTAGTGGGCCAACATTTTATTCATTATGAATATATGTTGAATTTTAATGTGTTCCTCTAATATTTATTGAAAACAGTCCTATAATTATTTTAGTTGTATATGCAGTGATTTATATTAATTTCTAACAGCCAATCTTTATTATGAGAACTTGGTTCTCCTTTTTTATCCTTTCTATATGTGGTTTTATTTAGTTTACTAATACTGTTTTTTGGAGCATTGTATAAATAACCATGCTCATGAGCCATATCAGGCTATAACTTTTTTCTTTTTTTTTTTTTAAGGTGGGGAGTGGGCACATCCAGAGGTGGAAAAGCTCTGGGGCTGAGGCTGGTTGGTTGTTCACCAACACCCACCTCTTTCTTTCTTTTTTTTTTTTTTAAAGATTTTATTTCATTATTTTTAGAAAGAGGGGAAGGGAGGGAGGCAGGAAGGGAGAGAGACATCAATGTATGGTTGCATTTTACCAGCCCCCAGCCATAGACCTGACTGGAGAGCTGGTTTGCAACCTGGTTATGTGCACTGGCTGGGGAATCGAATATAATTTTTTATCACATAATCTCCTTACCTCTCTACAATGACTAATTTTCCTCCAGTGGAACACATGACACAACTGATGGTGGGAGAGGGTAGAAGTCAGGGTTGCTGCTACTATCTTTTAATGCATAAAACCCTGTGCCACAGCAAAGAATTATCCAATGATGTTAGTGGTGCTTAGGGTGGAAACTCTGTTTTTGCCTCAAAATTGTATAGTATCTCTAAACCTGGAATTATTGTTTCTTTAATATATGATAGAACTCAGTGAAAATAATCTGGACTCAGTTTTTTTGTTTGTTTTGGTAGGAATATTTTTGACTGTATGGTTTTTCAATAGCTATACAATATGTCAGGTTTTCTAATTATTCACAGGAAGTTTTTAATAAATCCGAGTTTTGTGATAATTTATTTCTTAAAAGCAATGTGTGAACATGATTGATAAAGTAAGAGCTAAATGCTAAGGCCAGAGAAGGTCCATTCTGGCCATGATTATTAAGGAAGGCACAGTGGAAGAGGCATGAAATTTGCTGCTTAAATATGAAAAGACTTTAATAAAGAAGAGAGATACTGAAAGGGAATCGATAAGTAAAAGGATTTAAAAAAAGTGAATATGGTGGTAGAAAAAGTATTGTAGCATGTTACTTTTGTTTGGAACATTACAAGTAGTGTGAAAAATTCTGTGAGGTAAACTGATAGATAGTTAAATCATCTTCATGGAGGATCTTGAAAGTTTCCAAATTTCTTGTTCTTTTTGCAGTGGAGGGGGCTGCTCTTGGAATATTAATTACCTATTGGTGTATAAAATAGATTTAGGTCATCAGGAGCCTGGAAGCAGGAAATATATTTGAGAAACAGTAATAAGGTACTGGATGAATGCATCCCTAATAAAAATGGAAGTAAAGGAATGAGCTCAGGACATGCTGTGATGGAGGGCTTGTCTTGCATTCTGATCAGAAGTGAAAAGTATAAAGAGAATAAGCAACAAAATTAAACTTGGATTATTTTGAAGGTGAATTAGGAACCTGTTGTTTTAGAACTAAAGAACAAACATTTGAAAATATTTAGAGGATGGAGACGATGAATTAAACACTTAGATAGGCTGGCTTCAAAACACATAGATGAGCATGTTCATTTATTATATAGGACTGGAATCCTTGAGAGGTAAGAATAAGAGGAACTGCTTCAAAATAATCTACATAGGCATGATGATAGATGGAGCCAAAGAGACCATTGAAAAAATCTGCATGGTATTATGTGACATTAAAAGTATGTGCATTTTATTAGTGTGTTCATTTGGGTCTGAAGAGTCTGAAGACCAAGTAGTTCTTCAGTATTTCTTTGATTCCCTACTGGTCAGTTGGAAGTCTTTGATGTGTTGTTCTGATAAGTATTTGGAGAGAAAGGGTATATCAAGGAGTCCCAAGATAATTAAGGCATTCACTTTGAGCTCTCAATCGAATTTGTTCAACTCAGCCTTCTGTTGGCATTCTTGGTTTTCTGAGGTCCTTTTACATCCAAATGTATATACTTCAGTGCTTTTCTAGCAAGGTTCCGAATTTCTATTGGATCTCCTGCCTTGAGGATCTGTTGAAAGAACTAAAATCTCAAGAACCTCTACACTTTTTCTTTAATGCAAATACCAGAGCCAGAGCAGAGTACCCAGCTGCAATGGTTTTTTCCTGTCTCTATGAAGCCCATCATTTCAGAAGGGCCTCTCAAGGAGAAAGCAAGTCCAACCCTATTGTGCCCCTCTGACAGGAGGGGGAAAGCAGAAGTGCAAAAAGGAAGAAAAAGACTGAAACTGTTTTTCCTCTCACCAAAGGATCATATTTTCCAGAAAAACAACCTAATTGTGTGCCTTTGGTGGATTTGATCTTGACAGGTATTGAGTTCCTGGGCTCTAGGTGGTAGAAGATAGATGGAGATGGGGAGGTGGGGAGGGGGGTTGATTGACGATGTATTGGGGAAATAACATGTTGAAAGGGTGTTGGTTGACACAGTAGGTCAGTAATTGGTGCCTATTTTATCAGAATAATTAGCATTGTTCTTTGATAAGCACATCAGCCATACCTCTAGAGAATCTAGCACAGTAGGTCTATATGTGTTTAAAATATATAGAGAGTAAACAAATAAACCTAATAAACAAAAGCTTACTAAGTGATTCTGTCTGAACTTAAGTTGCCCTACATACATTCCTGTCTACACCTACCTGTCCCTTGACCAGATACCTGTACAATGCATACACAATATGACCTAGAATATCAGCCTTACTTGTGGGCTACTAAGAACTTGATCTGCTTACATAGGGTCACTGATTATTAAGAGGTCTTAAAAGTAAAGCTCTCTTATGTCTTGCCAAATATCAGCTGTGTGATTAAAATTCCCATTAGCAGTGGAAAATACCATTTTCTGTGTCATTATGCACCATTTTCCCTAATCTTTATCTTTTCTCATGGACTGTCTCCTCTCATGCACTGCTCTGCTTACTAGTCTAGAGCTCACCATCTCCTCAGATTCCACCTGGCCATGCTCTCACTCTTGCCCATCCTTTATCCTGAGATTAACCTCTCTTAGAGATAAATGGACTTTCAAATTTATGTTTAAATGGGCTTTCAAAGTCAACTTATATTTTGCTTAATTTGTGGGACATTATCATTGGACCCACAGCATTATATGGTTGCATTACTTTGTCAAAGTGTGTGCAAGCTCAATGGGAATTATGCTTATCAAAGTGATTTACTAGACTTGCCAGGACGAAACTAAGGGACAGCGGGCACCTCTGCCAACTTCAGCAGTGGTGAGCTGCTGTGCCTGAGGAGTGGGGTGGGCTGTGCACTAACCAGGCAGTTATGTTGTTAAGTCATGAAACATCTTTAGGTAGGTATTAGAAAAAGTAATTACCTTATATTCCTGAGTGAATTATGATGCTTACATTTCCTTCTAATCAAGCCTGCCTTTTCTGTGAGAAAATATGGAGAACTACATCATGAGGTTTTCCAACTCTTTTCATATTTTCTTCTATTGAGGGCTGAAATTCTGCCTTAAGAATTGATTCCTGAATTATAAACAATTCCTAGATCATGTTTAATGGGCTAATTTAAGGTTCAGAGGAGGGATGTTATCTATGGCCACACAACAATTTCTCCCGAAAGCTAAGGCAAAACTCTGAGTTCAAGTCCTATGTGCTTTTATTGAGTCATGTTGTATTTGGGCAAACCATTGCTTTTTCCATTATTCTAGTTTGCCAGGTGAGAAAACAGAGTAAGTTCTTACCATTTCAATATGTGAGTTACAAACTGTAAGATTGAAGGAACCAGGGTAAGATACTGGATTCCTAAGAAATGGTCACAGTAAAGGCAAAAGAGAGATTGAGGAAAAATAGGTGAAAAGAAAAGACTCAGAGTGACAGGGAGTTTTTGGTCAACCTAATTTTCAATTTTTCCTATGGCCAGGATAGTTTTATGAAATTGAAAGGGTTGTTCATTTCATTGGTCTCTTCCCAAGACCAGGGTGTTATCATTGTGTTTATTATCTGTGAGGCTCTGTGTTGCTAGTTCATTTTATTCCCATCCCTTTTACTGAGAAGAAGAAAAACAATTGTGCTGTCATTCAAGGAGGCAATGCCATCTGCGAAAATGTTCTGCTCCCATGAGTAGGGAATTAGTGCTCTTTTAAAAGACTTTTAAATCACAGTAAACTATCACCCATCACAAAGAGGTTTTAAAAAAATTTCCTGATCCCCACTACCTTTTCTAACATGGCACTGAAATCTTCATAAAGCTGAAAGAAGTCAGGCATGAAATGGTATGCTATTTAGCGTAATGGTTAACAGACACCTTCAACTGCTGCATTCAGCACATTAGCTGCATGCTGAAAGTTTTGATAATTTTAATAAGGTGAAAAGCTATTTCGTGTATAACATTGAATGGCAGAAGTATCCTTAACTCTCTTTTTTTCTTTATTGTAACAAAATATATTGGAGAATGATTCTTCATAATAGTGTTTTTCTAACTTTTGCTTATACAAGGCAAGTAGCTCTTATGGCCTTGTGGCATTCAAAGAGAGAATTTAAATCACAGAATTCCTAATTGACTGAAAAGATCTTAGAAGTCATTCAGTCCAAGTCCTCTTATTGGTCAATGAAAGAAATCAAGCTCAGAAAAGTTAGTAATGCTAGTGACTCAGTTTATTAATGCCTAGTTTATTTCTTTCCTTCCCTTCCTCATTTCCTCCTTTATTCTCCCTCCATTTTTCTGCCATCCTTTCTTCCTCCTTCCCTCCCTCCTTTCTCTCTTCTTCTCACTCTTCTATCTTTCCTCCCTTCCTCTTTTCTTCCTTTCTCCCTCTTTCTTATCTTTTTTCTTCTTTTCTTCCTATCTTGTTTTCTCTTTTGTATCTTTATAGTGTGATGAGAAGACTATTTTTGAAATTCCTTTTCAGACCCAAACTTGTAAAAACAATTTTATTCAAGTGGAGATTTTGTTGATAGATAAAATAGCCTTTTCCTGGAAAAATACATAACTCAGTGCGCAATAATTCCTTATCACTTCTCTCTTTCTTGTAATTATAGTTCCTATTCCCAGGAACCTAACCTTCATAGTCCTCAGTGCAGCACAGCTCTGTTTCAGTGTTCATTAATTAAATAGTTGATGAAATTGTTTTATCTAAAATCATATTAAAATTTTAATTTCTATCTCACAGGACAAGGAATTAAAGACTCCTAAAAAGGTTGCACTAATTATTTATTATTTTGACCAAAACATGAAATACCTTGAAAATATGGGTAATTTTATTTACTTTCCAGAATTTTCTTCTATTTTCATCTCAGAGGAGACTTACTTGCTGTGGTAATACAGAGAATATGACATTATCTCAATTTTCTAAATTGAAAAGCAGATTTCTGCAATTTTACTGACTTGATCAAAGTCACATGGCTCATTAATGTCAGTGCTTTAACTAAACACTGAAATTTCTGTACCCAGTTTTGTGTTCTTTCCATTATATTAGACTACTTCCACTCAAGACAGTAAGTACTATTTGGGTGCATACCCATGTGTGGAGATGCACCAGAAAATCTGGACTGAGAAAGGATTGTGAGGAGAGTGAGGCTTGGGGAAAGCATGGCAGAAGAGAGCAGGGACAGGGAGAATAGGCACATTTTCCTGAAGGTTCATGAGGGGATGGCGGTGGAGTGTTAGGGTGGGCAGAGAAGCCCCTTGTTCATGAAATGCAGACTCCTTATCATTAGGAAATTGAAGATTGACTCAGTCCCAAAAGCTGAGTTCCAGGACTGAGGTGAGCACCAAGGACAGATCTGAAATAAGCTGGGCTCTGAGGTAAACCACACAAGAGAGAGAAAGAAAGTGATCTGATGGGGTGGGCGCAGGGGGGAGGGTACACACACACACTGACATATTGGAGTTTTCTACTTTTTGGTCTTAAAGAAATGGTATATTCTCACAATTAAAAAACAATGTTTATAACATTGAGTTTCCTCTTTGGCATAGCCTGAATGCATCATTGATGTGCCCACAAGGGTACCTGAAGCTTGGTCCCATGCTGTCCTTGCCTTCCCCATTATAAGATTCTTCTTCTGTAGGCTTTGTGTCAGACACTGGTGTGTGGAGCAGTATCCTCTAACTTGGAATATTAGAAACAGTTACTTGGTTTTACGTTGTCATCCTATAGGCTAAGTTTATATGTCTAAACTTTATCGAATATAAAATAATTAATTTTTCCAAAAGGTGCTATTGCTTTTAAAGTGATAATTATGGGACGTTGTAAATAAACCCAAACAATGCTTCTATCTATGAAACCCTTTTGTGTACTTTTGAATTTATAACATGGTTTCTTTGTTGGAATTTGATTAGAGCAAATGTGCCCTCCCTCCACCAAATGTTATAATATTTATGCCATGGATTATGATTATGAAAATGGAAAAGACAAATATCCCCCTTCCCCAAAGAACTGCAGAGTTTCTTCTGATTCCTGCTTATCTGCTTTGATGTAAGACACAGGTCATAGTTTCTGGTCCTGATTCTTTCATTGTTTAACTGAGTGGCTTTAGGCATGTGTATTAACTACTCAGTATCTTGACTTAAAAGGTTGAATTACATGACCTTTTAGCTTCCTGCCAGCTGGGCCAGCCTGTGTTTCTATGACACATATGATGTCCAATCCAGCATCAGGTTTTCTTAGGGAAAGTGGGATCTATTTCTTTGAAAGATTGTCTAGGCTTATGGATCTGATTGCCTATAATGGTTATCGGCAATTTTATAATATGTGGATGTAGAATGAACTGCTAAGTTCTCAGAATATAAAAGAACTTTAGAAAGTATTTTGTTTTAGTTGAATTGTGAGCAGTCATGGATATTTGCAAACTTCAGGTCCACTGAGCAGAATGAAGTCTGTGAATAAGTGGTTGAATGTAGTATATCTTTACCTTCAATTGGGACTCAAGGAAAGAGTTTTACTGAGTTGTATGTCTTAGATGAGAGACATGGTTGAGAAAGGGCAGAGGACAGGAAAAAAAAAAAAGAATGATGCAGCAGATGAAGGTTCATTAATACCCTCAAAGAATTATTCAGACACAGCCATAGTTTTGTGGCTGGATAGATCAAATCCTGTATAGATTCAAATAAACATGAACATTTATACATTTTCTTGGCCTAAAACATAATTGGGAACAGACACCACAAAATAGATTATAATTTAGCTATCAGCAGAGGTCACCATCTCTTACGAGGATGAAAACCAGCCCAATTCACCTGCACATTCAGTGGGATGTCTCATGTCTTTTCTGCAACTTTGGTAAAATCCCAGGGTCTTATAATTTCCTAAGCATTTCTGCCTTCAAGCTTTCTCTCTATTTAGGTTAAACTACAATATAGATTTACTACTATGGGGAATCTCTTTTTTTTGGGCCCTATGTTGACCCAACATTAAATTTAGTGTCTTGATGTGACTGTGTACCAAAGGGACTCTTGTGAATGTACAAAATATTTAGGATGATGTGGTGTGTTTACTGCACCAAAAACAACAGTCTTGGAGGTACCTATTGTGTTTTGGGCCACCCAACCATTGAGATTTTTTTTCTGGTCTCCATAAGGATAAATTAAATCCTCTCACTTTAAGGCAAGATCTCTTCATACTCA
Source organism: Noctilio leporinus (assembly GCA_004026585.1). Taxonomy (NCBI): domain Eukaryota; kingdom Metazoa; phylum Chordata; class Mammalia; order Chiroptera; family Noctilionidae; genus Noctilio; species Noctilio leporinus. Next base: position 43,455 of record PVIW01010442.1, read on the forward strand.
ACTCTTCCTCTAACTGGCTCCACTGAGGGTGAGCTGTACCTTTAATAAGTGTAGAGATTATGCCCTTCATGAGGTCTGTGGTCTGGTTCTCAATAGTAAAATAAAAGCTTAGTACTGTTTAGAGAAGTTGTTTAATAACAGTATTAGCTGAGTAAACAAAATAATGTCCCAACCTGTTGAGTCTGGGAAATAATTCTTGAGTTTACTTCTTACAGTTTCTGCAACTGCACATAATGATGAAACAATGAAACTAGAAAAATGCTTATTGTTTGAAGATTCCCCCTCCAATCTCACACATCTCCTTAGCCAAAGATGTCTTCAAGCATAGAGACTTCAATCCTGGTGAAACACGTAACACAAAGCACACAGGTGGTAAACATTACCTATTTTCAGTGACTTACAAGCACAGGTTTCCATCAAATAAATCCGAGGCCCAAGTGACACAGTATTTTTCATCCTTTGAAGGAAGGCTATATGTGAGGGATGTTACTGACAACAAAATAAATAAATTAAACTAGGCACCATTATCACTAAATATTGTTTGATTCTTTTAAAAAATAGACTTGCCATGTTGTGTTATTTACCTACATAATGAATAACTGAAAAGAAGGAGAAAGTTTAGCAATCTGAGTGTGGACAAAGACTTCATTTTACTTTGGGTTTTGTTTCATTTAGCATTTCCTTACTACCCCCCCCCCCCCCC
>PVIW01010443.1:0-44149 GCA_004026585.1 Noctilio leporinus
CAGAACCAAGTATGTGAATACAAGGAATAGGCCTTCAGTGGTCAGGGGGAATGGGGTTGGGGGGAGGGGAGAGGCAGAGGCAAAGAAGGGGAGCAGCTTAGACAAGAACCTAGTATAAAGGAACCATGGACATGGACAACAGGTGGGATTGACTTTGGGGGGAAAGGGTGGGTGGGGAGGGGGACAGAGGGGAACAAAAAAGGGATGGATGTAATACAACAACATAAAATTAAAAGAAAAAAAAATAAAGTCAGATTTCATGGAAAAAAAACAAAAAACAAATACAATTGAATCTAAAAAACAAACTAAGCCTACAGGAGGAACAGTCACAGAATCATGAATACGGAGAGTGTTTTGATGGTTTCCAGATGATAGGGGGATTTTGGGGAATGGGTGAAGCGGTAAGGGTATTAAGAAATACAAATAGTTACAGAATAGCCTTGGGAATATAAAGTACCATATAAGAAATGGAGTAGACTAAGAACTTATATGCATCGACCATATACATGAACAATCATGTGGGAATTGCCTGAAGGAGTGTATGGTGCTGGGTGAAGGGAAGCAAAGGAGGAAAATTAGGACATCTGTAATAACATAATCAATAAAATATAATTTAAAAATAAAATAAAAGCAATTCCATTTTCTATCTTGAATTTTTCTTCTCTCAATTTAGTGCATCACCCAAGAGACATAAATCAGGGTAGTTACCTCCTTAATAATATTAATGAGTAATAATGTAAAAGTATAATTATTTCTCTTTATATGGTATTCTAAGTAAACCATCAGGAAGTAAAGTGCTTCTGATATAATTAACGTAACATTGTTATTTTGGTGAGTTGCATACTCAGAGATCACATTGAAATTTCCATTTTCTCAGGTAACTATAAGAAGACAAACCTCAGAGAGACAGGCCAAAGAGTCTCCTAATCTACCTAATTTGATTCTAAGTGGTATGAGGGAGCAAATGATTCAAAGTGCATCCAACCAAGGTGAAGTACCATTACTAAATGTAATTCAGGGGAGAAGGGGTAGGATGCAAAAGGGGCACAGTAGGGTATAAGGCTTACACTTGGAAATAAAAATAGAAACTCATGCTTCATAAGTAAAAGTAAAAGAGGACAATAAGTGAACTAAATTTAGAAAAAAATTAAACTAAATTCATAGAAAAAAGTACAAAGGTACACACCAAACTGTTGACAGTTTTACTTCTGAGAATAGGACCAAAGGTAAAGGTTAGGATTGAAAGGGGAAATAATAATTTTGAAATGTCATTCAGATGCAAGAAAGAAAATGCACAACCTGCTGGTTAAATGACATAAAAATTTTCTCTTACATAAATTACAGATAGGCAGACAGATCTTATGTTGAACTCAGTGGTAACGGGAACTCAGAGTCCTTTAGTTTCATTGCTCCATGATACATACTCTCCCTCTCCAATTAACCTCATGGCCCAGGATGGCTGCTTCAACTCCAACCCTTACATCTACATGCTAGATAACAGGAACAAGAAAAAATGGGGAAAAGATGTCCCCTCTCCCATTTTGATAACTTTCTATAGGTTGCATAGACAACTTCCACTTAAATCTCCTGGCCAGAATTTATTCACTTGACCATTCCCAGCTGTCAGGGAAGCTGGAAAGTAAAGACTCTACTCTGGGTGGCTATAAAAATTTGGGGGCCCAATTGCTGAGGAAGAAGGTGAGAAAGACATTTCTGCCAGTGTGGGAAACATATTTTACTTTGCTCTTACTATTCTGTTGAAGCCTTTATAAATATGTGTTCACATGTTACTTATGTAATAAAAATAAGTAGACATGAAAATTTGGGCGAAGAGTTAAAAGAGTTCAAGTCTGGCTTTATTTTCTTATAGATAAAATTGATAATGAGAGAGTGGATGTGAGAAAAATTTGAATAGCCAGAAAAAAGTATGGAAGAGGTCTATGTTGTCAGTGCAAGAGAAGATGTCTTAAATGATGCGCTTGTAGAATATTAGTGTTCCATGGGATGAACCCAATAATGTTCTTGCTAAAACAAAAAATGATGGCCTCTTCTTTTAAAAATTTTTATTGATTTATATTTTAGAGAGAAAAAAGGAGAAACACTGATTTGTTGTTTCACTTATTTATGTATTCATTGGTTGATTCTTGTATGTGCCCTGATGGAAACATTGGCATGTTGGGAAACCAGAACATTGGCATGTTGGGATGATGCTCTAACCAACTAAGCTACTAAGAGCCAGGGCCCTCCTCTTGTAAATATTTAGGAAAACATCCAAATGTGATTCATAGCTTCTGTGATTTTAAGTTTTTTCCAGTAAGTAAAGCCTTCGGTGCCTGCAACCACTTGGTCATAAGTACATCTTCTATTATTTTATTTTCTATTACAAAAAAGTAATAGAAGTAAAACAGAACTATCTTGAAATAATCAACTATGCTTAGTTCTCTTTCTTTTTTTTAATATAACATGTTACTGTGGATGCCAAGTTATATTGTGTTTATTATAATGTATTGTTATAATCTACTAGTAAAATTGTTCCCAGGACTTTGTTAGATTTAAACATTTCAATATTTCCTAATATTAAGCAAAGAGCATGTAGGGAGGCTATCACAACATTGGAGTCAGTCAACTGAGGGGAATATAAAGATTTCCAAAAAGCGATTAGGCTGTTCATCTGAAGCTGGAGAGTAAAGATTTGCAGACAATTCAGTCAGGAGTTGGACATTCCCAGTTAAGTTTAACGCAGCCTAGGAAAGGAACAAAAGGCACTGCATCATGAGTGAGTCACTTCTTACTTCCCAAAGACTTACTTGCTATGATAACCCCCGTATGATCATTCCTCTTCCAGAAGAAATCCAGCTTCCAGCACAGAGATTAATCTAATTAGTTTGAGCAAATAGGGGGCAGGTTGCTTAGTTCTGACCAATGGGAAGTGAGTGACCATCCACTGGGGTGCTTCTTGAAAAAGTGCCTTTGCTCCAGATGGAGACATTGGAATAACATCATTACTGGCAGCAGTATCGGGACCTGTACAGCAGTCTGTGCCCAAGAGGGACCTGCTCCTAAATAAACTAAACACTCTAGAGAAGAGCTGGAAAAGAACTGCAACCTGGAGGGGGTTGTGGATCTGATGACTTAGCCAGTTCTGGAACTAGCCTATCTCTATACTGCTCAAAGAAGCCTAAGGAAAGTAGAAAGCAGAAACAAACAAACAAACAAAAAAACAGAAAAAGGAAGTGAAGCGTCACTCAATAGATTGCTCATGACAGAGAATGTTAAGGGTTAGCACTAAATCTTCTAAGCTATTTCCACTTATTTCTTTATAACTTCCTCTTTCCCAACTTCAGAAACTGTTGGACTCAGACTGAACAGCAGTGTCCAGATGATAAAAAGCAGTCTTTCTCAACCAGGAGGTTAAAAAGTCAGAACAGGCCTATTGCAGCTGTTAGCCATCCTTTCCTTACAGCAAAATTATCTTTTGCTTAGATCTGAAAAATTGAATCTATCAATACATTTCATCAGTTTGGAAATTAGTCAATTTCCTCCTCTTTCCAGAATTCCCAGTGTGTAACTTTATAAAACTTCCTTATCTCTGATTTTCTAGGGCACCTAGATGTATATGCCAGATTAGATTTTCAGTTGAATCTCCATTTACTGCAGGGAAATAGGTTGCAAATCAAGCCTTAAAATAGGGTCATTTTACAGTGCTGTATGATTTTAGTTGAAATTACTGTCAGTGTTTTTTAAGAAATGAAAATGATGATTTGTACACATCATATACTTACAATAGATATATTTGTAAAGGTAGAAGGAAAGTCTTGTCTTATGGGACTGTGAAATTTTATTAGACATGTTCACAAATGTGTAATTGGCATTAGAGACATTTCAAATTGTTAAAATATTTCTGAGAACTTCATAATTCCATTTCTTTTAGAACAAGAAGTTTTCTGATAAGAAGGCATGACAATTGCACAGTCAATAAATGTTAGAAAATGCCTGATGGTGGACATTCCTTCCAGTTATTTATCTCAGTCATACATGACTTTAGGGACATTGCTTTTGATTTCTCCCTGGGAGCTAGAAATTTCAGCAGACAATCAGGAAGGGAAGTATTTCATTATTGCTCAATGCTTCAGATCCCAGTAAATAAGTCTTCATTAAGAAAATTGTTAGAGCCCTGGCTAGTGTGGCTCGGTGGACTGAGTGCCAGCAAACTAAAGGGTCACCAGTTCAATTCACAGCAAAGCAGAGGCTTGGATTGAGGGCCAGTTCCCTAGTCGGGGGCATGTGAGAGGCAACCACACATTGATGTTTCTTTCCTTCTTTTTCTCCATCTCTTCCCCTATAAATAAATAAATGAATGAATGAAAATAAAATCTTTGAAAATTATTAGCACATATGGTGGAATTATTTAATAAAAATTATATTAAATAAACTTACTGATACATATTTAGACAACAAAATGTCTCAAATGATTACAAAAAATTATACTATAGCATTTAAAATTAAAAACATATTTTAAAAAATATTTTATTTATTATTTTTCAGAGAGAGGGGAAGGCAGAGAGGCAAAGAGGGAGAGAAACATCAATGTATGGTTGCCTTTCACCTGTCTCCACCTACAGAGCTGACTGGAAACCTGGTTTGCAACCTGGTTATGTTGCCCTGGCTGGGAATTGAACCAGCAACCTTTGGGGGTTTGCAGGCACCTTATCTACTGTGCTACCAGCCAGGACTCTAAAAACATATTTAAAAACCCTGTTTTATGTTTATTCCCCTTGGTTTTGATCATTGCAGTCTTGCTTTTTCTATTATTCTGGAGTCTGGGGTTTTTGTAGTTGGTACTGGTGTTTGTCAAATACTTTTCTGCTATCTAGAGAAAGTTAACTATTGTTTCTTTTCACATAAAATAGGGAAAAGATTTGTTTGTATTCATTTAATTGTAATAATAAAACCATTTAGTTATTTAAAACATAGGAGAGTTTTATTTTCAATTAATAGTTTACATTACAGAACCAGATTTAGGCAGATACTAAGTTCTCTAGGAAATTAGCTACCAGCTGTGTTTCTGATATACTTACAGTACATTTTAGTCTCTTTTGTATGTGTCATTTTAGAACTTAATCTAAGAGAATGTAGATTCTGAGGAACATAAGGCCTATCAATACAAATAGACTTTATAGCAAGTTTTCAGAATGTTCATAAATTTCAGTTACATTAGTATTAAGTATATTAGATAGTATGTGATTCACATAATACCTGCTATTATATGATATAATACTACTATCATTCTAAACTATTTTTAATAGCCTAAATAAATTATAACAACATTCTAAGCTTTTGGACCAAAATTAAAACTTCACCCTGGCCAGAGTGGCTCAGTAGGTTGGAGTGTTATCCTGTAAACCAAAAGGTTGCATATTTAGTTCTCCCTCATATCAATGTTTCTTTCCCGTTCTTTCTCTCTCTCTCTCCACTTCCCTTTCTCCAAAACCAATAAGCATATCCTTGGGCGAGGATAAAGAAAAGTAAAACCTCATTTTATTTACTCTCACCAGAGCTCTTGATAAACAGCTAATTTTTTTTTTGTTTCATTAGATCTAATTAAACCTGAATTTGCTTCTTTAATGCTACAAAACTTAAGTGAGTCCTTAATTTTCTTTTACAAACCCAAAAGCCAATAGTACAAGAGTTTCCATTGTAAATGACCTACTGCTTGTAATGCCAGTGAATAATGAAAAAGAAAGCATGTTGACACCAACAAGGGATTGGTTCTAAATGCTAAAACATGGCATGTGATATGATCATTACACTGGTGTTATGGAAAAATAGGTAATAGTACAGAAAGATGTTCCCAATATTGTAAATATTAAACATGTATTTTAGGACACACTGTCTCATATTTATTTTAACAAGTAAGCAGATATAGTCATTTATAAAAATAGAGAGGATAAATGGAAAGCCAGAGTGTTTATCACTGATAAATTTATGAGTTTTCTTCTTGTTTTTGTTTAATATACTTTTCTAATTTTTGTATACAATAGACATATTTTAAGAAAAATGTATTTTGACATATTTAATATTTTTACTGTAAATTTTCAGTTATTTTTTTCTAGAAAATTGCAAAATGTTATGAAAATCATATTGTGACATGATTTAAGCACATAACATTAAAAATGCAATTTGTTACAAGATATGTTTAAAAGAAGCACACATGCCAAAGAGATGAATTTTCTATTCCTATTTTGGATACCCACTGAAACTTCCTTTTCACTGATATTAAGTCAACAGTCACAAGATTAGATTACTGGCCCAACATAGGTCTAATGGAGATGAAAGTGAGTGTGAGATGCTGAGGACCTGGAGCAGGCCATCCTGATCTAGAACACATCATGTTTTAGATACATTCATTCTAATGTTGTGCTGCAAAAAAAAAGGGGATGGATGTAATACAACAACAATAAAATTTAAAAAAATAAAATTAAATTAAAAAGGAAAAAAATGCAATGGAGGATAACTGCAAGAAAATTCTTCTTTTTGTTTTGAGTTTTTCTATAAAGTGTAGAATTTTTATAACCATCAGAAAAGGGATGAAATGAACTTGTTAAAATGTCTGAAAAGATAAATTAAAACTAGACTCTAATTGCCAGTTTCTATGTTTAACTTATGTACCTTAGAGATAATTTCCAAATATCTGTTTTTAACACCAACATTAAGAAATCTAATAAGAGAACTCCATGCACTCTGGTAGCTCCCATAGTTTTTTTAAAGTGCTTTTCCATACTTTCCTCCTCCTGCATTTCTCCTATACTCTCACTACCACATTCAAAACACCTCTGACACCACTATATGGGATATTTTCCTCCATCAAGAATTCTCTGTGGCACTGGCTGGGTGTCCTACAATTTAATTGTTTGTTGGGAGGGTTGATTCCATAGGCTAAGGGTTCATTCTCACAAAACTCTTCCCCACTTTAAATTCCAGTCACAAGTATTAGGTCTGCAGATTACCTATAACTTCTTTCTAATATGGCTACAAATCAGAGGCTAATACAATTCCCCCACTGGTTCAATTAATTTGCTAGAGTGTCTCATAGAACCCAGAGAAACACTTACTTATGTTTACCAGTTTATTATATAATAGTGGATATAACAAATGATACAGATGAATAGCCAAAAACTGATATACATAGGGGCAAGGTTTAGGAAGGTTCTAACTGCAGGAGCTTCTGTCCTGGTGGAGTTGGAGGTGCATCACCTTTCTGGTATGCAGATATATTCACCAACCTGGAAGCTCTCCAAATTACATACTAATAGGATTTTGTAGAAGTTCCCTCACATAATCATGATTAATTGTTAACTCCATTTCCAGCCACTTTCTCCTCTCTAAAGGATAAATGGTGGGGCTGAGAGTTCCAATCTTCTAACCATGGCTAGATCTGCCTGGTAAGCCATTCTCCATCTAGTAGTCATCTAGAAGAACCCCTGATTCACCTCATTAAAACAAAAACTGCTCGTGGTGCTCCTATTAGGAATTTACAAAGCTTTTAGGAGTTCTGTTTTAGGGACTGGGGACAAAGATCAAATATGTATTTCTTTATAAAAATCATAATATCACAGTCCTACAGTGGCTTATAAAAAGATGTGTGTCCATATGACATTTTATCCCCAGCATTAACTCAGTTCTTAGCACCTAGCAGGAATTCCAGTGTTTGAAGAAGGCAAGTAGAAAGGGGAAACAATAATTCTTAAGTTTGGGAAATCTGAACTACTTCAGGATATAGGTGCTCATATTACTGAGTGCGCAGCATGGTCAAGTGCCCATGCTTGGTTTCAGGGCCTCTTAGCAATTTTATTTATTTATTTATTTAGTATTTATGATTCTAGAGAGAGAAGAAGGGGGAAGAGGGCGCAAAATCAATTTGTTTTTCCACTTATTTATGCCATCATGGTTGATTCTTGTGTTATGAGATCAAACCCACAATCTTGGCATATTGGGATGGTGCTCTAATCAGCTGAGGTACCCAGCCAGGGCCTACTTGGCAATTTATAGGATGAGTCAGAGCCAGAGAGCCATGTCTATGGTAACAGAGAACAAAAGGCTTTGTGTTACTATTAGTTCCTTTATTAAAGTGAAATTAAATGGAAAACACATCTTCAAACACTGGGTGCATCAGTAAGAAGGTAACACAAACCCATAAGGAATGCTCCTCTTCTTTACCAGCTCAAGTGTCACTTTTAGAAGTCTACTTGCAAATACTCCCAAGACCTGCCTTAATTGTATTTTGGTCCCAAGTGAAAAATAACTAACTGAAAATTTATTAAAGTTGCTGAGTTAAATTTGAAATGATTTATTTAAGTTCAAAATAATGAAGGATATAATAAAAACCAGGATAAGTATTTCCAAAATATTCAAATTTCTTATTTTAATCTTAAATTTCAGAATAAAAGAAGTATAGGAATAAAAACTCAACCACCTATCCTTTCACAGTGATATTAGCTGGAATAACTAATATACAGTATGTATTTTATATACCCATTTATAGCTTTCATTTAGCTCATGACAAAGCAACCATTAGTGATTTTTCATGCTATTCATGTATCATTTTACTCCTTGATTAAAACTTTATTCTCCCCCTGTGGCTGAGCATCCTGGTTCCCCTCCTTGAACTCAGCATATTTCAGTCATGCACTGTCATGGGAGATCATCCTAAACTCTTAATTTTCATTTAGGTAAAGTCATGAAATTGTGTCACTTTTCTCCCCTTACTTTTCCACTCAAATAAACCCTAACTGTTTCTAAGGAACAGTTTGTTTGTGCAGACCACTTAACAGATACTGGTAACAAACACATGCCCACCACAACTTTAAGTAAAATTTAAAATATAGCCCTGGCTGGTAGCACAGTGGATAAGGCGCCGGCCTGGGAACCCAAAGGTCGCAGGTTCGATTCCCCAGCCAGGGCACATAACCAGGTTGCAAGCCAGGTCTCCAGTCAGGTCTGTGGCTGGAGGCAGGTGAAAAGCAACCATACATTGATGTCTCCCTTCCCCTCTTTCTAAAAATAATGAAATAAAATCTTTAAAAAAACAAAATAAAATAAAATATATTCACCAGAAAATTTAAATTATACAACAACCTTAGAAATATTAGTAATTATTTCATTTTAGCAAGAGGTCTAAACCTTTCACTAAGCTATTTCTATTTAGGGAAAAGATTAGATTCCAAACCTAGTTGATGCCTTTCTCATTTTTAATTTCTAGTAAATTATAAAATCCTAATTTAAGCTATGGATGATCAGAAATACCATCAAGTGTTTTGCAGTTGTGGCAGATAATAGTGGGTGTTCCCATGAAACTTGAACCCAGAAGCTACAGAGATTTCTTACTGAAAGGCAACTTGCTTTTCAGATGCTAACTCCATGAGCATATTGTCTTCAGAGACTATATTTCAGTGTGAAGATAGCAGCTTTTGGATGTGGTTTTAAAACATATGGACAGTGCAGAATTATTTCTGTTGCCAAAAAGCATACATTAAGTTATGTACCTAAAGTGTCAAGAGGTAATTTCTTCATTATAACCATTGTCTTTTTATTTATTGAACCATTTTTATTGTTAGTCTATTAAAGATGCCCCAATTTCCCCCCCTTTGCCCTCTTCTGCCCATCCCACTAACCACTCCCGCAGTGTCCCACAGTGGACACTGCCCGTAGACAATTCCAACATTTGTCCATGTCTATAGGTCATTCATACATGTTCTTTGTCTAGTCCCTTCCTCTTCTTTCCACCATTATCCTCTCCCTGCCCTCCCCTCTGATTATTTTCAGTCTGTTCCCTGTTTCCATGTCTGTAGTTCAATTTTATTCATTAGTTTATTTTCTTCATTAGAATCCTCCCATAGGTGAGATCATATGGTATTTGTCTTTCACCAATTGGCTTATTTCAGTTAGCATTTGTTGTTGATTTTGTTTGTAACATCAATTAGTAGCAGCAATTTAAGATTTTTTTGGTCTTTCCCCAATATAAATTATGGTCCAACTCTTTGCTACATTATTGAAACTAAACTTTTCAACATGCATATTAATTACTTTTATATAAAATTCTACACTTGAAAACGGATACAATTGTGAATTCCTGAGTAGGAGAGACCATAGGAAGTGAGGATGAGTGGCAATGTCTGCACATGCATTGTGGGCAGGATCCGATATTGGTACCTTGGGGCATATAAAAAAAGAGTTTGTGATGATTCAGAGACAGGAAATTCTGCATGCCAGTAGCAGGTAGAAACCAGCAAATACTGTACAGCATACATTTGAAAATAGAATTTATAGGAATTGTTTCTGGTCCTAGGACTCAGGCCTGAGACTACCTCTCCAAATTTCATCCTTTATACCTTCAGTGCAAGGCTCTCCAGAGAAACAGAACAAATAAGACATATATAAATACCTGAGGATTTTATTATGGAAATTGGCTCATATGATCATGGAAGCTGAGATATGACACAATATATCATGTTCAAGCTGTAAAACCAGGAAAGACGATTGTGTTATTTACCCTGAGTCCAAAGGCCTAAGAACCAAGGGAGCTACCAGTGTGACTCCCAGCCTGAAGCAGAAGGCCTGAGAAGCAGAAATTGCAATATCCAAGGGCAAGAAAAAATACACATTCCAACTCAAGAATTGAGAGAGAAAGTGAACTCACCCTTCTTCTGTCCTTTAGTTCTATTTGGGCCTTTCAATAGATCAATCATGCCAACCCACACTAGTGATGGCAGGTCTTTATTCAGTCTACTGAGTCAAATGCTAATCTTTCTTCCAGAAACACCTTCACTGATATACCCAGAAATGAAGTTTTACCAGGTAAGTTAGGCATCCTTCAATCCAGTCAAGTTGATGCATAAGATTAACCATCATACTTTCTTCAACATTCATTTACAATAAATGGTTAATATATGTTGAGAAATTAATGTTCTAGAGATTATGATTAATATCTCACATCCACCATTTTCTTTGATTTTCTCTGCATTCTTATGAGTTAAGTCATATCACCATCATTTTACAGTTGAAGAAACCAAGGTATTGAGATGTTAAATTAATGTACTGTATTATAGAGCAAGAAAGAATTAGAGTGGGGTTTGATCAGGTAATTTATCATAGCATAATAACCCAAATAGCTACTACTATTGTCACAAACAACATAGGTGAAATAAAAATACCTCAAATAAGATAATCTCAAGGAACTTGCATGGGTAACCCATGGACATGGACAAGTGGGATTGACTTTAGTCGGGGGAGGAATAAGAAGTGGGAGAAGGGGAGAGCAGCGGCGGGGGGGGGGGGGCAGGATGAATGTAATACAACAACAATAAAATTAAATTTAAAAAGGAAATAAGATAATCTTACAAATCTTACAACTCTGCCTTAGTAAACCCCTGCCACCTCAACAAAAAATTGTAGCTCTGTTTATCAAAAATGTCCCGTGTTGACAATGGGTATTCTTCGTTTATCCACCTAATAAGCATCCATTCGGGTCAAAAACTCACCAGCCCCACATGTGGTGTTCTGTAGCCCCTTTAGCAGATCAGTTGTTCTGGCAACATGTAAAGTTTGCCAAAGAATGGGATTTAGCTCATTGATTCTCCTACTGTCATCTTGATTTTTTCTTCATTCTCCTGATCCTTTTTCTCTATTTCCATGCCACCTTCACAGTCTACTTACTCTGCTTGCAGCTATCCAGGTTGATGCATAACTCAGTATTTCTCGACTCTTGACCTCAACTTTACTATTGATGCCTACTTTTTCCCATTAACTTGACAAATTTTTAATAACTCTCAACTAAATTGGCTCTGGAAACCACTCTTCATATTTGTCCATATTAGTCAAATCTCATTCTAGATGCTTTAGAAGATGTAAAAATGTGTGTTCAAAGATCTTGCAATCCAGCAATGGGGACAGAAGCCACATGCCTGACTATCATTGCAAAGTAAGGAATGTTCTGAGTCACAGGAGAGGAATAGGTAAAGGGCTATAGAAAACACAAAAGTGGCCCATGTTATTGCCCCTTCAGAATAAATTTGGAAATAAATAAATTGAAATTTTTCCTTTTAATTTAAAATAATAGTATTATTTTAAATATATTTTATTGATTATGCTGATAACAGTTCCAATTTTTTCCTTGTCCTCTATGCCCAGTATCTTCCTTTTCTCCAATAATACCCCCCTTAGTTCATGTCCATGGGTCATGTATATAAGTTCTTTGACCTCTCCATTTACTTTACTATTCTTAACGTCCCTCTGTCTATTTTATACCTCATGGTTATGCTCCTTGATACCTGCACCTTTTCTGCAATTCTCCCCCTTCAGCCTCCCCTCCATATGATCTCCATATCTATGGTTCTATTCTTCTTCTAGTTGTTTACTTGGTTTGTATTTTTTAAGGTTCATTGTTGATAGCTGTGAGTTTGTTGTCATTTTACTGTTATTAGTTTTGATCCTTCCCTTTTTCTTAAGTACGTCCCTTTAACATTTCATATAATAAAGGTTTGGAGATGACGAGCTTTGTCTTGTCTGGAAAGCACTTTATCTGCCTTTACATTCTAAATGATAGCTTTGCTGGATAGAATAATCTTGGTTGTAGGTCCTTGCTTTTCATCACTTTGAATACTTCTTTCAAGTCCTTTCTTGCCTAGAAGTTTCTTTTCAAAAATCAGCTGACAGCCTTATGAGAACTCCTTTGTAGGTAACTCACTTCTCTTATGTGCTGCTTTTAAGATACTCTCTTTATCTTTAAACTTTGGCATTTTACTCATTTATTTTTTTAATTAATTTTATTGTTGTTGTATTACCTCCATCCCCTTTTTACTCCCCTCTCTCCCCTTCACCACCCACCCACCACCCCACAAAGTCAATCCCACTTGTTGTCCATGTCAGTGGTTCTTCCATATTAGGTTCTTGTCTAAACTGCTCTCCTTCTTTGCCTCTTCCTCCCTATCCCTCCACCTGCCTTCCCCCTGCCCACTGAAGGCCTATTCACTGTATTCATATATCTGGTTTGGTTTTGCTTGTTGTTTGTTTTGTTCATTACTGTCCTGTAATGGGTGAGATCATATGGTATTTATCCTTCACTGACTGGCTTATTTCACTAAGCATAATACTTTCTAGTTCCATCCATGTTGTTGCAAAGGTTAGGAGGTCCCTCTTTCTTTCTGCTGTGTAGTATTCCATTGTGTAAATATATCAAGGTTTTTTGATCCAATCATCCACTGATGGGCACTTAAGCTGTTTCCAGCACTTGGCTATTGTAAATGACACTGCTATGAACATAGGAGTACGTAGGTTCTTATGAATTGATGTTTCAGGATTCTTTGGGTATAGTCCTAGTAGTGGAAGTGCTGGATCAAAAGGCAATTCCATTTTTAGGTTTTAAGGAAACTCCATAGTGTTTTCCATAGTGGCTGCACCAGCCTGCATTCCCACCAACAGTGCACCAGGGTTCTCTTTGCCCCACGTCCTTGCCAACACTTGTTGTTTGTTGATTTGTTGATGATTGCCACTCTGACAGGGGTGAGGTGGTATCTTGTTATTTTCCAGTTTAAAAATAACTTCTATTTATTTTTCTTTTCTTTTACTAATTATGGTATCACATTTGTCCCAATTTCTTTCCCTTTTGCTCCCCTCCACCCAGCACCCCCTCCCAGCACCCTTCTCCCTCCAGGAATCCCATCCCCCTTAGTTCATGTCTATGGGTTATGCATGTGAGTTCTTTGACTTTACCCTTTCCTGTACTATTCTTAACATCTCCCAGCCTATTCTGCACTCACTAACTATGCTTCTTCTTTTTTTTTTTTAATTTTATTGTTGTTGTATTACATCCATCCCATTTTTGCTCCCCCGCTCTGTCCCCCTCCCCACCCACATATTCCCCCAAAAGTCAATCCCACCTGTTGTCCATGTCCATGGTTCCTTTATACTAGGCTCTTGTTTGAACAGCTCCCTTTCCTTGCCTCTGCCTCCCCACTCCCCCCAACCTCCTTCCCCCTGACCATTGAAGGCCTATTCACTGTATTCATATATTTGGTTCTGTTTTGCTTATTGTTAGTTTTGTTCATTATTGTCCTGTAATGGGTGAGATCATATGGTATTTATCCTTCACTGACTGGCTTATTTCACTAAGCATAATACTCTCCAGTTCCATCCATGTTGTTGCAAAGGGTAGGAGTTCCTTCTTTTTTTCTGCTGTATAGTATTCCATTGTGTAAATGTACCAAAGTGTTTTGATTCAATCATCCACTGATGGGCACTTAGGCTGTTTCCAGCACTTGGCTATTGTAAATAACGCTTCTGTGAACATATGTGTACATAGGTTCTTCTGAATTGGTGTTTCAGGTTTCTTCTTCAAGTATAGTCCTAACAATGAAGTTGCTGGATCAAAAGGCAGTTCCATTTTTAGTTTTTTGAGGCAATTCCACACTGTATTCCATAGTGGCTGCACTAAGATGTATTCCCACCAATAGTGCACTAGGGATTCCTTTTCTCTGCATCCTTACCAGCACTTGTTGTTTGTTGGTTTGTTAATGATGGGCATTCTGACAGGTGTGAGGTGGTATATTTTTTCTTATTATGTTATAATTTGTATTTATTTGATTTAGATATAGGTGTGGTGGCTTCATCCCAGTTTCAGAGGTCCAGGCCCCATTAGTCTGGCTGCTCTGCTTTATGCCACATTGCCTTGACTTGCTTACGTTCCCTGACCCCTCAAGTAAGGTTCATGATTGCCACTAGTAAATATGCTATGTATTTACTTTTTCCTTTTAAAAATACAATTTATTAATTTTTTGAATTTAATTTTATTGTTGTTGTATTACATCCATTCCCCTTTTATTCCCCTCCATCCCCTTCCCCACCCACCCACTCCCCCAAAAGTCAATCCTACTTGTTGTCCATGTCCATGGATCTTCCATACCAGTTCCTTGACTAAACTGCTCCCCTTCTTTGCCTCTTCCTCCCTCCTCTGCCTGTTTCTCTCTCCCCTGCCCACTGAAGGTATTCATGTATTCACGTATCTGGTTCTGTTTTGCTTGCTTTTTTGTTTGCTTTGCTCATTAGTGTCCTGTAATGGGTGAGATCATATGGTATTTGTCTTTCACTGACTGGTTTATTTCACTAAGCTTAATACTCTCCAGTTCCATCCATGCTATTGCAAAGGGTAGAAGTTCCTTCTTTCTTTGTGCTATGTAGTATTCCATTGTGTAAATGAACCAAAGTTTTTTGATCCAATCATCCACTGACGGGCACTTAGGCTGTTTCCAGCACTTGGCTATTGTAAATAGTGCTGCTATGAACATAGGGGTACATAGGTTCTTATAAATTGGTGTTTCAGGGTTCTTTGGGTATAGTGACAAGATCACTTTAAATCACTCATAAGTTAAAGTTGGTTCATATCCATTCAGCTCCCCTGTGTCTTTTCATTGGTGCATTTAATCCATTTACTTTTGTACCTGTGTTTCTGTCTGTTTCACTGTTTCTTCATCTGCTTAAAGCAGCCTCTAGCATCTCTTGCAATGCTGGTTTGGTGGAGATGTATTCCTTTAGACTTCTTTTGTCTGGGGAACTCCTTATTTCACCTTCCATTTTAAATGAGAGCCTTACCGGGTAGAGTATTCTTGGTTGCAGGCCTTTGTTTTTCATTGCTTGAAAAACAAGCCATTCCCTTCTGGCTTGTTGTGTTTCTGTGGAGAAATCAGCTGATAACCTATGGGAGCCACCTTGTATGTTATTAGCTGTTTTTCTCTTGCTGCTTTTAGGATTCTTTCCTTGTCTTTGAAATTTGCCATTTTCATGATGATGTGTCCTGGAGTGGGCCTGTTTGCGTTCATCTTCCTTTGGACCCTCTGCACTTCCTGAGTTTGCATGACATATTCTCTCCTCAACTTAGAGAAGTTTCCTGTCATTACTTTTTCAAACAGGTTTCCTGTCCCTTGCTCCTCCTCTTCTCCTTCTGGTATCCCTATGATACCGATGTTATTACTTTTCATGTTGTCCTGCAGCTCTCTTAAAACCTCTTCATTCTTTTTCAATCTTTTTTCATTTCGTTGCACTTGCCTGGAATTTTTTTCTACATTGACCTCCAGCTTGCTGTTTTGATCCTCTGCTTTCTCTAGCCTGCTTTTCATTCCTTCTACAATTCAGAAATTGTATTCTTTATTTTCTCCTGGCTCTTATTGATGGTTTCTATGTCCTTTTTAATACTGGTGTAGTTCTCAGTAAGTTCCTTGTAGCTTTCCTGGAGTTCTTTGTAGTTCCCCAGAAGTTCTTCACAGTTCCTCTGGAGTTGTTTGTAGTTTTCTTTGAACTCACTGAGCTCCTTGAGCTTCTTTATCATCATTATTTTGAATTCCATGTCTCGGAGTGTGCTTGCCTCTGTTTCATTTTGCACTCTTCCTGGGGATTCCTCCTTTCCATTTGCTGAGGGTTGGTTTCTTTGTCTCCCCATTTTAGGTGACTCTTGTTTGTTTCTGCTTCTTGGATTGGTCTGCTTTGACTTACTGTCTTAGTGGTGTGACCTTCTATGGTGTAGAGGTGCACCTTTTTTACTTCCTGGATCTGTGCTTGGTGACATCAGCTCGTGTCCCAGTCTGGGCCTAGTCAGCCAGTTGGAGACTGTCTTTGTCTGTCTCCTACAGTTGTTAGTCCTGATTCCTGTTTTACTCTCCGCTTTGTTGCTGTAGGCTGGGAAGCCCAATTGGGGATTTAGATCCCATCCTTCTCAGGTGGAACCTCCTGTTGCTGAGATGTTTCTCCGTCTCTTCAGCTGCTGCCCATGGGAGCCCCACCAGCCTCTTGTGTCTCTGCACTTTCTACCTGTCACGTTGTGATGAATCAGCTCTTCTTTTCTGTTCATGGTAGTAAGACTTCTCTCCAATTGGTGTTCTGTCAGTTATTCTGGGTGATTTCTCCCCAATTCCAGTTTGGCGCTGGGAGGATATTGGTGTAGCTCCACTTACTCCTCTGTCATGTTGGTTTTCTGGTATCATATTGTGGGTTTAATTTGCATCTCTCTGATGGCTAATGTTGGACATCTTTTCATATGTCTATGGGTCCTTTGTGTGTCAATTTTGAAGAAATGTCTGTTCAGGTCTTTTGCCCATTTTTTGATTGGGCTGTCTGTCTTTCTAGTGTTGAGTTATGTAAGTTCTTTGTATATTTTAGAGATCAAACCCTTGTCTTAGATATCATTGGCAAATATGTTTTCCCATTTGTTTGGTTCCCTTTTCATTTTGTTGATGCTTTCTTTACTGAGCAGAAACTTTTCAGTTTGATGTAGTACCATTTGTTTATTTGTTCCTCTATTTTCCTTGCCCTAGAAGAAATATTGGTTAAAAAGGAACATTACAGCATGGGGTAACTGCAATTTTACTGCCTATGTTTTCCTCTAGAATGTTTATGGTGGCAAGACTTATGTTTAACTTATATCCATCTTAAGTTTACTGTCATGTGTGGTGTAAGTTGGTGGTCTATTTTCATTGCATGACCCTGTCCTGTTCCCCTAGCACCACTTGTTGAAGAGACTATTTTTACTCCATTTTATGCTCCTTCCCCTTTTGTCAAATATTATTTGGCCATAGAGACCTAGGTTTATTTCTGGGCTTTCTATTCTGTTCCATTGATGTATATGTCTGTTCTTATGCCAGTACCAGACTGTTTTAAAATCAGTGGTCTTGTTTTTAAAAGATTTTATTTATTGTTTTTTTTTAGAAAGAGGGAAAGAAAGAGAGGCAGAGAGGGAGAGAGACTTCAATATATGGTTGCCTTTCCCCTGCCTCCAGCTATGGACCTGGCTGGAGACCTGGGTTGCAACCTGGTTATGTGTGCTCTGGCTGCGAACTGAACCAGCGACCTTCAGGTTCACAGTCTGGCACCTTGTCCACTGTGCCACCAGTCAGGGCCAGTGGTCTTAATATATAGTTTGATATCCAGTATTGTGATTCTTCCTACTTTGTTGATCTTTCTCTGAATTTCTGTGCCCATTCAGGGTCATTTTTGGCTCCATATAAATTTGTGAAGTATTTGTTTTAGATATATAAAATATGCCATTGGTATTTTAATAGGTATTGTGTTGAATCCAGAAATTGTTTTGGGTAGTATGAACACTTTAATCATGTTAATTCTTCCCATCTATGAACATGTTATATGCTTCATTTATTTGTATTTTCTTTAATTTCTTTCTTCAGTGTTCTGTAGATTTCTCAGTACATGTCTTTTACCTCCTTGGTTAAGTTTATTTCCCTAGGCTACCTTGAGATAATTCTATTACCCATTCTCCTCACAAACACATGAGGACAAGGTGTCTCTTCCTGGAGATACAACAGCTTTCAGGAGGCACTGCCCCACTTATATATACCATCTCAACTGTGTGGCTCTTGTGGGTGAAAAGGCTTATGGAATGAATACCCTCATCTGAGCCCCAGGGAACATTGCCAGGCACAGCTATTCACAAACAGCCCAAAGCCTGGAATGACCCTGAGTCCATAAGTACCCAGGGAGACCATACTTTGCCTCAATAACAGGCCAGAGAGGAAAGGCACTTTATAAAAATATGTTTCCTTGCCTGGGAAATCAAACTCACACCTCTATTCCCAAGCCTTTCCAGACTATCCACATGAGAACATCTTCAGCTTGGGCTGGAGCTGATATTTTCAGAAATGGTTACTATCTTGGAATTGGCCTCAAAGTTCCAATCCATCCCCAAACATGGCTCCATGCTATATTTAAACATTCAGGTTGATGTACCAATAACTATTTATCATAATTGTATTTCCCTAGGCTGCCTTGAGATAATTCTATTATCCATTCTCCTCACAAACACATGTACGTACACACACTTACATATACATACACATGCATCTACATGGACACACATACATATCAGTCCTTCTCTGCAGGCATTGGCAAACAGAAAAGCAACATTATAACTAAAACTAAACAATTTTGCTTTGAGTGGTGGAGGTATTAACAGTGGTGTCTGTAAAATTTTATGACAGAGAATTGGCAGAACATGAGAGTATTTTCTTGTCTCGGCCCATGGTCCATTAGCTGCCCTTCCCTTGAGCACACAATTCCCTCTGTCTTACTCTTTAGTCTTGTGAAATATGGATAATAGATTTATTCCCTTCTGCTTAATGAGATTAATGAATCAAATGTTTGCAAGATATCTAAAAGTTTGTTGGAAAAAAAAATGTTTGCGGAAAATTTTAGGACAAATTTTTCCAAAACATTTTCCTCAGAACCCCAGTTTACTTAATTTCATAGTTTGAAATTAAATGCAACTCTAAAATTATGTTAAAAAGGAGCAAGGTCACAGTTCTGTAATCTCCCACAAACCTTGCCATAAACTTTGGAAGCAACTTTGTTTATCTGAGCCCATCAAAATTATGTCTTAATCTGTTTCTCCAACTTCAAATTACCAGAAATATGCAGTTCAGTTCATATGACATTTATTCAAGGTTATGATAACAAGCTAACTGTCTCTCAATGATGCATATGTTCCAGTGGATCCTGGCCCAAGGTCCATTTACTGGCTTTTCTTTCAAACCTCACTTGTTCTCAGTCATCTCGGCCAGAAATTTCCTACTTCAGAGCTAAAGGTAAGCACATTTTCTATTAATTTCTCAGGTTCTTAAGCATTTGGGGGTGAACAGTTGGAAACAAATCTAAGAAAAGGTTGTATTCAGAACTCTAATAGCTTACCTTTTGATTTATGGTCTTTCATATTTCCTGAGGAAATGTATCATTTTTCTAATTGAAATATAAAATAAAATTTATTTCTTATTTTTCTAATTGAAGCAATCTTTCTTGTTAGTGAATTTGTTAGTGTCTCTATATTCTTAGTCTTCAGATTATTAAACTCTACTCAAGGGCTGTGGTCAGGTTTTTCTTTTTAGAAATGGGGCTGAAGAAAACATGCTTCTTTCACCCTTTCATAACAGTCACCCTTCTATCTGATCAACTTCTGTTTTTACAAGCATGAGTTTTGCTGCCTTGGTAGTTAGGGAATCTGGTATATGATTGGCTTCCTGCAACTCCATCATCAACATATACATGTGGATTATTTGTGGTTCTTTTTTTTTTTAAAGATTTTATTTATCATTTTTAGAGAGAAGGGAAGGGAGAGGGACAGAGAGAAGAATGACATCAATGTATGGCTGCCTTTCACCTACCTCCAGCTACAGACCTGGCTGGAGACCTGGCTTGCAACCTGGTTACGTGTCCTGACTGGGGAATTGAACCAGTGACCTTTGGATTTGCAGGCTGGTGCCTTATCCACTGTGCCACCAGCCAAGGGTTATTTGTGGTTCTGAGGCAACATACATGCTCTCTGCCTTTCTTGTCCATATTTTTGGAGTTCTCTGACTTCATTGGAAGCAACACAGGGTGTACTATAAATTAAAAACACATTCATTATCACAAACTTTCCAAAGTGGTGATTACTTAGAAAGCCATGCAATCACTGCAGATTTGAGATACTCACTCTGCTTGCTTGGCTCTTTTATAGGGAACATGCATTCTTTAGAATAGAGGTTCAACTTTTTTTATGTATAAACAGCTATTTGTTATGTTTTTATCTTCCTAGGCTACCTTGAGATAATTCTATCACCCATCTTCCTCCAAAACACATGCATGTACACCCAGACACACATACACATACATACATACATATGGGTATACATGTACACAATACATATATATACATACATGCAAAGCTCAAAAGGGATAAAAAATGGTAAAGGGATAGAAGGGAATGCTGAGAGTAAGGCCTTGAGAAAGACTGGGAAGAGGAAAGCTCCCTTAAATGCAATATGAGCAGAAGTGCAGAAGGGATGGTGACAAGTGGTGTTCACCCATGTGAGTATTTATCGAAAATTTCTGCTGGCTACTAAGTGCCAGGCTTTGTTACAATCTCCAGCCAAAATGGTATAAGCAGCATTTATTAAATGTTAGTTAGCCATTAAGTATTCAGATGGGAACCATAACTAGAAAAATTAACAAGGTAAATGATAATAAAATGGCTTAATTTTTTTCACATTGAACTATCTTTAAGTTGCTTTGTGGCAGTGAGAGCTCTGCTGCTACTGGAGCAAAATTCTTCCTTGGTCACAAAGATGCAGGATGCACTGAAAGGTGGAGGCTGATCTACCTGTAGCTGTCTGCTGCATCTCCTAGTGATCCCACAAGCTCAGGCATGTGGCAGGTACTTTGGCACCCTATACAGTAGACAGTGAATTATTTACAGTGCTTGTAGATAAACCAATCCTTTTTTGCATTATGTACAGTGCCATAAAGCAGCCACGACATTAGCAAGTCACCATAACCTGATCTGTTTTCTTTCTCAGATATGTTATCTTCCTATCTAGATTTTGGTGAGCAGTATGGTGTTTTTCATCTCTTTTACTCCTAACCACATGTATCCTAAAGTTAGATCCTAGAAGGTGCTCACAAAAAAAAGCCAATTATTTATGCAATTACTTGAATTAAAGCCAAAATATCCAAAAGCTTTTCTCCCCCAAACCCTCCCATATACCCACTCCCACTATGCCCTTTGATTAACAGCCCCATTAGTTAACAGCCCTTCATCCTCTGGGACTGAGATCCAATGTGGAATGCACAAAGCAGTGGTCACTAGTTCCTCACCACTCCAGAGCAAGGTCCAGACAACAAAATCTGTTCAACATGCTCATAATAGCCCTGGAATCCAATTAGTCTGGGGTCAGCCAACTTCTCAAAGGTAGTGAGTGATACCAGGAGCCAGGTGAGGCAAAGAAAGTTTTAAGTCATCCATCCAAAGCTATAAATTGAGTTTAAAATTTTTTATTTGAGAGAGGATAGCAGTAATTTAATATTGTTTTTATTTAATGGTATTTGTTCAGCTCACTGAACTAGTTAAAAATGATTTCATGCTTTTTCAAAAGAAAGAAAATATGGAGGTATATCGGAAATAGGAATTGAAATGGAACCATTTAGTGATAATCTAATATTCATGTTTAAGGTGAACTACAATATGGGTTGCATGAAGTTTCTTTATTCAATAAAAAAGCTCCAGGAGAGGAACTTTGATAGAGTATAACTTGGACATTAAAAAAAAAAAAAAAGAAAGAAAACTTACCATTTGTGACAGTATGGATGGACCTAGAGGATACTATGCCTGTTAAATAAGTCGGTCAGAGTAAGTCAGATACCATATTATTTCATTTATATGTGGAACCTAAAGAATAATATGAACAAACAAAATAGAAACTGACTCACAGGTACAGAGAGCAGACTGATGATTAACATGGATTGGGGGACTGCGAAAAAGGTAAAGGTGTTAAGAAGTACAAATTGGTAGTTACAAATTAGTCACAAAGATGTAAAGTATAGCATAGGGAATATAATCAATAATATTGTAATAACTTTGTATGGTGCCAAGAGGGTACTGGAAATATCAAGGGAACACTGTAAAAACATATAATTGTCTAAGTACTATACTGTACACCTGAAACTAATACAAAATAATATTGAATGAAAACTATAATTAAAAAATAAAAAATCAATAACACTTCCCC
This sequence comes from Noctilio leporinus, assembly GCA_004026585.1. Taxonomy (NCBI): domain Eukaryota; kingdom Metazoa; phylum Chordata; class Mammalia; order Chiroptera; family Noctilionidae; genus Noctilio; species Noctilio leporinus. The sequence continues at coordinate 22,593 of PVIW01010443.1, forward strand.
TATATTATGAAGACCTTAACATTTTTAATTATTATCTTATTTCATCTTAATATCATTATTTTCCAATAATTTCTTTACCTATTAAATTACCTGTTGTAAAAATTAAAATGGGGGAAGTTTCCAGGAGAGGCTGAAGGCCACTAGGTTGTTCCCTATTATGCTTGTGCTCCAGGCTCCCAGTTTCCATTATGTGCATGCATTCTTGGCTCCCAACATGATGGCACACCTCCTTTCCCTAACAGTGATAAGAACTTGAGGCCTTTCCACATTGCTCCCACAAAAATCAACTACCCCTGTCCATATTCTCTTCTGTACTATTTGACCACTTTACATAAATCATATAAAATGGGATTAAGTAAGCTCATGTCAACCTTATCTCAGTTGTAAATGGTAAAGAGACTAAAAAAGAAAGCATTAACTGGAGATGCTATTTTTATCCAAAGAACAGCAGCATGATTGGAGTAACAGACTGGTGTCCATTTTGGAGCAAGATATTTGGGGGTCATTCACAAATCTCCATCTGCTAAGGCATGCAAACCATAATGCTGAATACTGCTGGGAGCATTCCACCAGATGGCCACAGTTTCTTCTCCTTTGGTTGAGGCTCAGGGTAAACTGTTTATGCTCTCCCTCATGCACTTTACAGTATGTTTTAAACACCAAGTTCAGAAAACTTGGAAAACAACCCAAGTCACACATTTTCTACTTGTTTATACATTTAACACACTACCAATAAAAATCCCAGCAAACTACTTTGTAGATATTAAGAAATATATTCTAGAATTTATACAGAAAACAAAATGGCCTAGGCTAGCCAACAAGATACTGAAGAGAACAAAGTCAGAGTTTTGACACTGCTCCACTTCAAAACTTACTATAAAGCTACAGAAGATAACATGGTATTGACAAAAAAATGGGAAAATAGATCACTGGAATAGAATAGTGAGCTCAAAAAAGACCCACAAAATGTAGCCAACTGATTTCAACAAAGATGCAAGAACAAGTCAATGAAAAAGGGTACACTTTTCAACAAATAGTGCCATAACAATTGGACATTCAAATGCAAAAAAATCTAGACATAGATTTTATACCTTTAACGTGCGCGCGCACACACACACACACACACACACCAAATGGATCATAAACCTAAATGTAAAATATGAAACTATATATCTCTTAGAAGAAAGCATAGAAGAAAATCTTTATGACATTAGATTTGGTGATGCATTTTTAGATATAACAACAAAAGTATTATCCACAAAAGAAAAGATAGGCTTAATTAAAATTTTAAACTTTTATTCTGTGATAGACATTATTAAGGTCATGAAAATACAGACTTGAGGAAAACACTTGTAAAATACATATTGGAAAATAACTTTTTTCCAAATTATTCACAAAATTATTAAACTCAACAATAAGAAAATAAATAATACAACTTAAAATGAATGAAAGAACTGAATAGACATCTCACAAAGAGAGATAGTAAGTGAACATGAAATAATACTAATTTTCATTAGAGAAATGAAAATTAAATAAGCAATGAGATACCACTCTGCACTTATAGTGGCTAAAATCTAAAACATTGACAGTACCAAATGTTGATGAGGAAGTGGAGCAACAGGGACTCTCATTTTTTTCTGGTGGAGATGCAAAATGCTGCAGCCACTTTATAAGTCATTGGCAATTTCTTACAAAACTAAGCAGACCCTTTCCATATGTTCAAACTGTCATGCCCCTTGGTCTTTACCCAAATGAGTTGAAAATGTATGATCACACAAAAACCTGCATGTGGATATGTATAGCAGCTTGATCCTTAATTGCCAAAACTTGGAAGCAACCAAGATGTCTTTCAACAAACCTTTAGCTCCTAAGCATAAGAAAAACATGGATGAAACTTAAATGTATATCACTAAATGTCACAAGCCAAAACTATAAGACAGTAAATAAATAATCTATACGTGGTTTGGGGAAGGATTAAGGGTTGAATAGACAAAATTCAAGGGAATTTGGAGAATGATGAAACTGTTCTGTATGATACTGTAATAGTGAATATATGACACTATGCATTTGTCAAAATTTACAGCATAAAAAGTGAATATATGTGAGCAATATTTTATAAATAATTTAGGAGGTTCAGGGATCTTAGGATGAAATACAACTAAAGAATCTTATTGCATTATAAACATGTGAAATTACCTTAATTAATGGGGTAATGGGAAGATGCTAACCTACGTAACTGAAAATGAATGGAGACTGTATGGCAAAGGCAGAAACACTATTTTCTAGATCATGAAGTTCATCACAATGATACGTGTTAACAATTCTGAAACCACTATAAATGTATACTAGAATTGAGCAACTAAGTAATGCATGACAAATGGCAGGAACCAGGTTTTTCACTGTTGGAGGAGGAAATTATAAATAAGTAAGGAGAGAAGGCAAGAAGTATTTGGTAATGGGTTGGAATTGAAACACTAGTATGAGTTTCTGTGCAGCTTCACATAGGTACAGATGGACAGAGAAATATTTATAGATATGTATATGCATATTGCTGAGTGCACACACATATATTTCCTTGCTGTTAGCTGAAAAGGCCTAGAAGCAATGGCACCCTAGTAGTGACATGCACATTTAATAATCAGATCTTATTTTCTTTTTTTCTTATTTATTTATTTTAGAGATTTTACCCATTATTTTCAGAGAGAGGGAAGAGAGACAGGCAGAGAGGGAGAGAGTGGTTGCCTTTAACCTGCCTCCAGCTAAGGACCTGGCTGGAGACCTGGCTTGCAACCTGGTTATGCGCCCTGATGGGGGAATCAAACCACCAACCTTTGGGTTTGAAGGCTGGTGCCCTATCCACTGCGCCACCAGCCAGGGCAATGATAATCAGATCTTATTTTCTAATCCTTTTCTCCAATAAAAGGAATTAATAATCCTTGGAATTATTCCTTGATGATTCCATGAGTGTAACACAAAATAACAAGATGAGCCTGAAACATCTAGTAGTACTAAAAAGTAAACAAATATCCCCCAGAATCACAATGACGAAGGTATGTCCACAGACATAGGTGCTAACCAAGAGTTCCCAATGGCCCAATTTGGAACAGTTTAAGCAACAACATTAAATAACTTTGGGTTATAACCTAAAATATAAAATACATACCTTTGTACCCTGACCAGAGTGGCTCAGTTGGTTGGAGTGTCATCCCATACACCAAAAGGTTGGGCATTTAATTCCCTGTCAGGGCACAGGCCTAAGTTAGGGGATCAGTCCCTGGTTGGGATGCATATGGGAGGCAACCAATTGATGTTTCTCTCTCTCCACTTTTACTCTCCTTCCTATCTCTCTAAAATCAATAAACATATTCACATTTTTAAATAAAACAAAATACATATCCACAGGTCACATTGATACAAGTGACTGAATTAATAAATAAATGAAAGATAATAGACAAATATCCCTTGCAGAATGCCAAATAATTTGTGAAGATATTCCATTCACAAGAGGTGGGGCACAGGTCTCTGCTCATTAAGAGTGGTCTGTACATAATGACTTTCTTTCAAAGAATACATTACCTAAAGAATATGTTACCCTGGGAAGGACTTCACAGGGGAGAAATTTGATAGACACTACCTCAGCCAGCGGTGTTGACAGTGGTCAACACCAGTGGTGATAAGTTGTGTTGACAGTATATCCCTCAATATGATGTGATGAGAATGTAACTTTGCTTCTTGTAGTCTTTCTCCCTCAAAATACATAACCCCAGCCTGCCCATGAGAAAAAGAACAGACAAATACCAATTGGACATTCTACAAAATGCCTGACCAGTATTTCATAGAGCTGTCAAGATTATCAAAAATCAGAAAAGTCTGAGGAACTGTCACAGCCAAGAGTAACATAAAGAAACATGTTAAATATTATAATCACTACCTGTCATTGTAGGGTCCTGGAGCAGAAAATAGATATTAGATAAAAAATAAGAGAATGTTCATAAAGTATGAACTTTAGCTAATAAAAATGTGTTAATACTAATCCATTAGTTGTGGTTAATGTACCATACTAATATGAGATGTTAATAATATGGGAAGTATGGTGTGCTATGTATGGGAACTCTCTGTACTAGTTTTATAACTTTTCCATGAATCTATAATTACTCTAAAATAAAAATATACTTTTAAAAAGTAGTTCATAGCTTTACCACCCAACTAAAATTTGAGACATATCTTTCCGAGGATTTTTTAAGCTTTTCCACAAAATGTATGCATACTTTTGCACCATTAAACATGAATTTAATTCATAGGATAGTATTCTATCTTATGGGCAAGATGGAATTTATTTAACTAATCCTCATTCACCAGTTACTTGTGTTGTTCTCATTTTTTACTATAATAATTAACAATTCAGTGAATATTATTATATCAATATGTCCTTTGTACATATTGATGATTTAAGGCTACTGAGTCACAGATCAATCAGGTTTTTAGGTCCTAAGGCAGGCAGTGTGATAATAGGACTCTGCATCACCTTCTATTAGGTTATAATGTTATTAGGATCCTTACACTAGATTATTAGTAAGGACACATTTTCTTTTATTTTCTTTTCTTTTTTAAATTTTTTTATTTATTATTTCCAGGTAGAGGGAAAGAGAGAGAGGCAGAGAGGGAGAGAAACATCAATGTATGATTTTACCATTCATCTGCCTCCAGCTAGGGGTCTGGCTGGAGACCTGGCTTGCCGTCTGGTTATGTGCCCTGGCTGGGAATCAAACCAGCGACCTTTGGGTTTACAAGCCAATGCCTAGCCACTGAGCCAGCATCCAAAGCTTTTTTCTTTTTAATTTAATTTTATTGTTGTTGTATTACATCCATCCCCTTCTTACTCTGCTCTGTCCCATTCCCCACCAACCCACTCCCCGCCAAAGTCAATCCCACTTGTTGTCTATGTCCATGGTTCTTCCATACTAGTTCCTTGACTAAACTGCTCCCCTTCTTTGCCTCTTCCTCCCCTTTCCCTCTGCCTCCCTCCCCTCTGCCCACTGAAGGTTTATTCATTGTATGCATATATCGGTTCTGTTTTGCTTGTTTGTTTGTTTTGTTCAATAGTGTCCTGTAATGGACAAGATCATATGGTATTTGTCTTTCACTGTCTGGCTTATTTCACTAAGCTTAATACTCTCCAGTTTTATCCATGCTGTTGCAAAGGGTAGGAGTTCGTTCTTTCTTTCTGCTGTATAGTATTCCATTGTGTATATGGACCAAAGTTTTTTGATCCAATCATCCATTGATGGGCACTTAGGCTGTATCCAGTACTTGGCTATTGTAAATAACACTGCTATAACATAGGGGTACATAGGTTCTTATAATTTGTGTTTCATTATTCTTCAGGTATAGTCCTAGTAGTGGAATTACTAAATCAAAAGACAGTTCCACTTTTAGTTTTTAAGGAAACCCCATACTGTTTTCCATAGTGACAGCACCAGCCTGCATTCCCACCAACAGTGCACGAGGGTTCCCATTGCCCCACATCCTAGCCAACACTTTTTGTTTGATTTGTTGATGACTGTCATTCTGACAGGTGTGAGGTGGTATCTTATTGAGGTTTTAATTTACATCTCTCTGATGGCTAGTGATGTGGAGCATTCTTTTATATGCCTCTGGGCCCTTTATATGTCTTCCTCAGAGAGTTGTCTGTTCAGGTCCTATGCCCGCTTTTTAATTGGGCTGTCTGTTTCCTTGGTGTTGAGTTGCATTTGTTCTTAATATATTTTGGATATCAAACCCTTGTCTGAAGTATCATTCGCAAATATGTTTTCCCATACAGTTGGTTCCCTTTGAATTCTGCTGGTGTTTTCTTTAGCTGAACAGAAACTTTTCAGTTTGATATATAATTCTATTTCTTTATTTGTTCTTTGATTTCCTTTGCCCTTGGAGAAGTATCAGTAAACATATTTCTGTGTAGAATATCTAAAATTTTACTGCCTATATTTTTCTCCAAGATCTTTATGGTGGTGGCACTGCTTATGTTTGAGTCTTTGATCCATACTGAGTTTATTCTGGTGTATGGTGTAAGTTGATGATCTAGTTTTATTTTTTTTTTTTTTTTGCATGTCCCCGCCCAGTTCTCCCAACGTCACTTGGTGAAGAGACTGATTTTGCTCCATTTTATGTTCCTTCCCCCTTTGTCGAATATTAATTGACCATAGAGTACTGGGTTTATTTCTGGGCCTCTCTTCTGTTCCACTGAACTATACGTCTAGTCTTGTGCCATAACCAGACAGTTTTGATGACAGTAGCCTTGTAATATAGATTGATATATGGTATTATGATTTTTCCTAGGTTGTTCTTCTTCTTCTTTTATTTTTTATTTTTATTTTTTATGGAATTTAAATTTTAAGGATATAATTTATTTAAATTTAAATTTTTCCCCTCCCCACCCACCAATTCCCCCCAAAGTCAATCCCACCGGTTGTCCATGTCCATGGTTCTTTTATACTAGGTTCTTGTCTAAACTGCTCCCCTTCCTTGCCTCTTCCTACCCACCCCTTCCCATTGACCACTGAAGGCCTATTCACTGTATTCATATATTTGGTTCTGTTTTGCTTGTTGTTAGTTTTGTTCATTATTGTCCAGTAATGGGTGAGATCATATGGTATTTGTCCTTCACTGACAGGCTTATTTCATTAAGCATAATATTCTCCAGTTCCATCCATGTTGTTGCAAAGGGTACAAATTCCTTCATTCTTTCTGCTATATAGAATTCCATTGTGTAAATGAACCAAAGTTTTTTTATCCAATCATCCACTGATGGGCACTTAGCCTGTTTCCAGCACTTGGCTATTGTAAATAGTACTGCTATGAACATAGGTGTACATAGGTTCTTATGAATTGGTGTTTCAGGATTCTTTGGGTATAGTCCAAGTAGTGGAATTGCTGGATCAAAAGGCAGTTCCATTTTTAGTTTTTTAAGGAAACCCCATACTGTTTTCCACAGTGGCTGCACCAGCCTACATTTCCACCAACAGTGCACCAGGGTTCCCTTTGCCCCGCATCCTCGCCAACACTTGTTTGTTGATTTGTTGATGATTGCCATTCTGACAGGTGTGAGGTAATATCTTATTGTGGTTTTAATTTGCATTTCTCTGATGATTAGTGATGTTCAGCATTCCTTCATATGCCCCTGGTCCCTTTGTATATCTTCCTCAGTGAGTTGTCTGTTCAGGTCCTTTGCCCATTTTTTAATTGGGCTGTCTGTCTCCCTGGTGTTGAGTTGCATTAGTTCTTCATATATTTTGGAGATCAGACCCTTGTCTGAGGTATTATTGGCAATTATGTTTTTCCATACAGTTGGTTCCCTTTGAATTTTGCTGATATTTTCTTTAGCTGAACAGAAACTTTTCAATTTCATATAGTCCCATTTGTTGATTTGTTTTTTGATTTCCTTTGCCCTTGGTGAGGTATCAGTAGACATATTTCTGCATAGGATATCAAAAAGTTTACTGCCTGTATTTTTCTCCAGGACCTTTATGGTGGTACTGCTTATGTTTAGATCCTTTATCTATCTTGAGTTGATTGTGGTGTATGGTGTAAGTTGGTGGTCTAGTTTTATCTTTTTGCATGTTGCTGCCCAGTTCTCCTAACACTATTTGTTGAAGAGACTGTTTTTACTCCATTTGATGTTTCTTCTCCCTTTGTCAAATATGAGTGGACCATAGAGTCCTGGGTTTATTTCTGGGCTCTCTATTCTGTTCCATTGATCTATATGTCTGTTTTTATGTCAGTACCATGCTGTTTTGATGACAGTAGCCTTGTAGTATTGTTTGAAGTCTGGGATTGTGATTCCTCCTACCTTGTTCTTCTTTCTCAAGATTGCTGTGGCTATTCATGGGCATTTTTTGGCTCCATATAAATTTTTGAAGTATTTTTTCTTTTTCTGTAAAGTCTGTCATTGGTATTTTAATTGGGATTGCTTTGAATCTGTAGATTTCTTTGGGTAGTATGGACATTTTAATGATATTAATTCTTCCCATCCATGAACATGGCATATGCTTCCACTTATTTGTATCTTCCTTGATTTCTTTCTTCATTGTTCTGTAGTTGTCTGAGTACAGGTCTTTTACCTCCTTAGTTAAGTTTATTGCTAGGTACTTTATTTTTCATGTTGTTATAGTAAATGAGATTTGATTTTTCGCTTCTAGTCCTGTTGTTTCATTACTGGTATTCAAAAATGCTTTTGATTTCTGGATATTGACTTTATACCCAGCTATTTTGCTAAATTGGCTTATTAGGTCAAGTAAGTTTTTGGTGGAGCCTATTGGGTTTTGTATGTACACTATCCTAGCATCTGCAAATAATGACAGTTTGACTTCCTCATTTCCAATTTGGGTACCCTTGATTCCTTTTTCTTCTCTGATGGCTATGGCTTGATCTTCCAAGACAATGTTGAATAGAAGTGGAGAAAGTGGACATCCTTGTCTCATTCCTGATCTTAGGGGGAAAGCCTTCAGTTTTTGGCCATTAAGTGTGATGTTGGCTTCTAGTTTCTCATAGATGGCCTTTATGATGTTGAGGTATGCTCCCTCTATTCCCATTTTGCTGAGGGTTTTTTATCATAAATGGTTGCTGCACTTTATCAAATGCTTTTTCAGCATATATTGATATGATCATATGGTTTTTATCTTTCAATTTGTTGATGTGGTGTATTACATTTATTGATATACAAATGTTGTACCATCTTTGCATCCCTGGGATGAAGCCCACTTGATCATGGTGTATGATCTTTGTAATATACTGCTGAATCCGATTGGACAATATTTTGTTGAGAATTTTCGCATCTATGTTCATCAGAGATATTGGCCTGTAGCTTTCTTTCTTAGTTGTATCTTGCCCTGGTTTTGGGATTAGAATAATATTTGCCTCATAGAAAGAGTTTGGGAGTCTACCCTCTTCCTGGATTTTTTGGTATAGTTTGAGGAGTATAGGAGTTAGCTCTTCTTTAAAAGTTTGGTAAAATTCACCTGTGTAGCCATCTGGACCAGGGCTTTTGTGCTTTGGGAGATTTTGGATTACTTCTAATTTCACTAGTTGTTATTGGTCTATTCAGGCTTTCTGCTTCTTCTGGGTTCAGTTTTGGTAGATTATACCTTTACAGAAATGTGTCCATTTCATCCAGGTTGGCATATTTTTTGTCATTTAGTTGTTTGTAGTAATTTCTTACAATCTTTTGTATTTCTGAGGTATCAATTGTGAGTTCCCCTGTTTTAGTTCTGATTCTGTTTATTTGGGTCCTCTCTCTCTTTTTCTTGATGAGTCTGGATAAAGGCTTGTCAATTTTGTTTATTTTTTCAAAGAACCAGCTCCTGGACCTGTTGATGCTTCGAATTGTAGTTTGAATCTCTGAGTTATTTAGTTCTGCTCTGATCTTGATGATTTCCTTCCTTCTACTTGCTCTGGGCTTTGTTTGTTGTTGCTCCTCTAGTTCTTGCAGCTTTGTGGTTAGGTTGTTTTTATAAACTTCTTGTCACCTTTTTTGGAAGGCCTGTATTGCTATAAACTTCCCCCTGAAAACTGCCTTTGCTGTATCCCATACGTTTTGGGCTATTGTGTGTTCATTGTCATTTGTTTCCAGGAACTTTTTGATTTCATCTTTGATCTCATTGTTGACCCCTTCATTGCTTAAAAGCATGTTATTCAGTCTCCAGGAGTTAGAGAATTTTCATTTTTTTCCCTTGAGATTGGTTTCTAGATTCAAGCCATTGTGATCTGAGAAGATGCTTGGTATGATTTCAATTTTCCTGTATTTGTGGAGGCTTGTCTTGTGACATACCATGTGGTCTATCTTAGAAAATGATCCATGTGCATTTGAAAGGAATGTGTATTTTGCTTCTTTGGGGTAAAAGACTCTGTATACATCAGTTAGGTCCATTTCCTCTAGAGTGTTGTTCAATGCCACAACATCTTTGGGGATGTTTTGTTTGGAAGATCTGTCCATTGTTGATAGTAGGGTATTAAAATCCCCTATTATTAGTGTGTTGCTGTCTATATCTTTCTTAAAGTTTTCCAAGATTTTCCTTATATATTTCGGAGCTCCTACATTGAGTGCGTATATGTTTACCAGAGTTATTTCTTCTTGATGGACGGTTCCCTGAAGTATTATATAATGTCCCTCTTTGTCCCTTTTTATGGCCTTCATTATAAAATCTATTTCGTCTGAAATCAGTATTGCTACTCCAGCTTTGTTTTCATGTCCAGTTGCTTGATATATATTTTTCCATCCCTTCACTCTCAATCTGTGTTAATCTTATGTTCTGAGGTGGGTCTCTTGAAGACAGTATATATGTGGGTCATGTTTTCTTATGCATTCAGCTACCTTATGTCTTTTGATTGGTGCAGTTAATCTGTTTACATTTAAGGTTATTATTGATCGATACTTATTCACTGCCATTTTCTCCCTTTGTGTCTGTATTCCTCTGTGGCTTTCTCTGTTTCTTCGTTTTATTTATGTATTTATTTTTAAAGCAGACCCTTTAGCATTTCTTGCAATGCTGGTTTGGTAGAGATGTATTCTGTTAGTCTTCTTTTGCCTGGGAAACACCTTATTTCTCCTTCTATCTTGAATGAGAGGCTTGCTGGGTGGAGTATTCTTGGTTGCAGGCCTTTATTTACTATTACCTGAAATACTTTTTGCCATTTCCTTCTGGCTTGAATTGTTTCTGTTGAATAATCACTTGATAGCCTTTTTGGAGCCCCCTTATATGTTATTTGTCTTTTCTCTCTTGATGCTTTTAGGATTCTCTCTTTGTCTTTGAAATTAGCCATTTTAATAATAATGTGGCTTGGTGTTGGTCTGTTTTGGTTGATCTTCATTGGGATCCTATGTGCTTCCTACCTTGATTAATGTTTTCACTCATCATGTTAGGGAAATTTTCTATCATGACTTTTTTTAACAGGTTTTCCATTCCTTGTTTCTCTTCTCCTTCCAGTATCCCTATGATTCAGATGTTGTTATGTTTCATGTTGTCCTGCAGCTCTCTTAAACCCCCTTCATTCTTGTTCAGACTTTTTTAATTCTCTTGTACTGTCTTGGAGTATTTGTCTACATGACCCTCCAACTTGCTGATCCGGTCCTCTGTTTCCTCTAGCCCACTGTTGATTCCTTCTACTGTATTCTTCAATTCAGAAATTGTATTCTTCATTTCTTCCTGGCTCTTACTGATAATTCCTATGTCCTTTTTCATGCTGTTGTAGCCCTCAGTAAGTTCCTTGTAACTTCCCTGGAGTTATTCATAGTTTTCTTTGAGCTGGCTAAGCTCATAGAGCTTCTCTATCATCATTCTTTTGAATTTCTTACCTGGTATATCGTGTGTGTCTGTTTCATTTGGTTGTCTTTCTGAGGAGTCTTCCTTTCCTTTTCATGATGCACTGATTCTTTTTTTTTACCGTTTTGCATGTCTGTTGTTGCTTGCTTTTTGTTTTTTGTTTTTTTTTCCTTGGATTAATCTGCTTTGCTTCCTTGCCTTTGTTGAGCCCCCTTCTGTGTTAGGAGATTTGTGGAGTTCAGTGTTTCAGTCTCCCAGATATTCTCCACTTGTTCTTGGTGTGACCTTTATTTGGGTTGTCTGGTTGTATTCTGAATTGGTTGTGTATGTTGCTCCTTTCCTTTCAGTCAAGATACTCCTTCTATCCTTTCTCACAGAAATGAGGAGAAGGAGAATCAGAAAGCCTCAAGTATGAGTGAACCGCATAAGCCTATGTATATAGTTGCCACATCTGCCTCCCTGTTCACCCTTAGTGATCCCTGATTGGTCCAGGTGGAGCCAGGACCTGTGAGCTTTTAGTGTGGGGAAAAAAGAAGAAGAAGAAGAAGAAAAAAGAAAAAAGAAAAAAAAAAGAGAATAATAATAAGAAGAAAGGGTTTAGATGGCTTTTCACCCTTAATAATTCCTGATTGGTCTGGATGGAGCCAGTACTTGAGGGCTTTTAGCAGGAAAAACAGAAAGGGAAAAAAAAAGGAAGAAAGAAAAGAATAAAGAAAGGGTTTAGGTGGCTGGGGAGGGGAGGAATACTTAGATTGAGGACTGGGAATGCGTTGTAGACAGAGAGTGAGTAGACTTTAAATAAAGAGTAGGGGAAGGGTCTTGGGTATTTAGGTGGATTGAGATAGGGGAGGATTAAAAATATGTGAGAAGTAACTTTTGAAAAGGATATGTTAGGGATTGATAGTTCATTTAGCTCTTGGTTTAACTGAGGTGCTTGAGATTAGCAGCGATCTATTTCCTGAGTCTGCCTCTTTTTGTTGGTCAGGTCTCTGCAGTCTACAGTCTAGCTGGTCTTGGAGTGGCAGGGCCTATGATTGTCACAGTCAGGGCTGATTCTGAGTGTCAGCCCCCAGGTAGGCAGGGCCTCCAGTAGCGTTGCTGGGTTTTAGGGCTGCTGGTGTTCTGGGGCCCCCCCTTTTCTTCCATTTGAAGTCCAGCAGGGTGCCCCCTCCAACTCCTGGTGGAGGTTTCTGCCTGTGATGGGCCCCTGGCACCCCTGCAGGGCAGCCTGTAACCTTGCTTGTTCCTGTGATGACTGGCCCTGTGCCCACAACTCCCGGAGGAAACAGCCCCCGTCTGCCAACACTGCCCAGCTCCCCTGGGCAAGTGCCAATCCTCCAAGCAGACCAGCTCTCCGAGGAATCCTTTACACTGCCTCTGTGATGTGCCCCTTCCAGCGTGTCTCCAGTGCGGCCTTTGTAGCCGCCAATGGGTGGGTCAGTTTCTTCAGCTACAAGTTCCTGGCTCACAGTTTGGAGTTTCCGCGGGAGCCTGGGGGCCTGTGTGGGTGCGCAGGGCTGGGCCTCCCCTCTCGCAGAAGCTTCAAGCTGCTGTTTCCTGGTGGCCCAGCAGCACCTTTTTCGGCCCTCTTGCTGCCCCAGCCAATGCACTTCCCTGCTCCCTCGCTCCTGCTCTTGGCAGGACTCTTCTCCCCCGCCTCTGACCCAGTGAGGAGCTTCCTCTCTCTCAGTCTCTGGAGCAAGGCTCTCACACAGTCCCACCCCTGCAGGAGTTCAATTCCTCCTTCCCTCAGGTGTTTGCCCTTGCTTCCCACACTTCACTGTTCAGATTTCTAGTTGCCGGGGAGCCTGGAGCTGGCTTCAGTTAAACACGCCCCTCTGGGTAGAGCTGCCACTGCCCAGAGCCGACCTTGGCCTGCTGGCAGGTTTACAACTGTCTCACCTGCGCTCCTGTAGGTCTCTGCTGCCTCTGGGCTGTGCTCCCCTAAGTCCAGATGCTGACTGCTCCAATTCTTAGGGACCTGAAGATGTCCTATCCTCCAGCTGCTCTGGTACTCGAGAACACCATTAGCACTGTTCTCTACTCTGTCCCCATCTTTGATCCGGGCCAGTCCCTTCTTGTCTGAAAAGTTTCTTTTGAGAAATCAGTTGATTGTCTTATGGGAACTCCTTTGTAGATAACTCTCTTCTTTTCTCTTGCTGCTTCTAAGAGTCTGTCTTTATCTTTAATCTTTGGCATTTTCATTATGTGTTTTGGTGTGGTCCAATTTGGGTCTGGTGTGTTTAGGACTCTCTATGCTTCCTGTACTTGTATGTCTATTTCCTTTGCCAAATTTAGGAAGTTTTCCTTCATTTTTTTTTCACACAAGTTTTCAACTTCCTGCTCTTCCTCTACTCCTTCTGACACCCCTATGATTCAGATGTTGGCATGTTTAAAGTTGTCCCAAAGGTTCTTAATCCTCTCCTCATTTTTTCAATTTCTTGTTTCCTCCTTCTGTACTGGTTGACTGTTTATTTCTTTCTTATCTTCCAAATTGTTGATTTGCACATTGTTTCCTTCTCTTCATCATTGGCTTCATATGATTTTTTCTTCATTTCACTTAGCATAGCATTCACTTCTTTTCTGCATTTGCCATACTCAGGCACATCTGTGAAGTCTGTGAGCAAATTTATCACCAGTGTTTTTAACTTGGTTGGGTTGGCTTCTCTCCTCATCACTTAGTTCTCCCACTGCAACCTTGATTTGTTCCCTTTTTTGGGCCAAACTTCTCCATCTCCTCAGTGTAACAGGCTTTTGTGTTTACCTCCGTGTCTTAGTTAGAGCTGTCATACCAGTTGCATTGTAAGGGGTGGAGTCTTAGGTATTTGTCAGTACAGGCAACCCATTTTACCATGTTGTAGTGCTGTATGTAGGAGAGGGGTCTGAAAGGGAACAATGATGCTTGCTCAGCACTTATCCCTTTTCCAGGTATCTCTACCACTTCCCCTATGGGACTGGCACTTCTCTATTTCCCTGACCATGGTTCCCAGGGTGGGTGGGTCCACAGATGTTCAGGATTGTGGGGCTCTCTAAACAAACAGACTCTGTTGAGAGGCCAGCAATTTCTTCCTCCATCCAAACCCCCATGGTTTTCACAGTCAGAAGCAATGTGGCTTTATTCCTCCTTACCCCTCAGGCTGAAACCATGAGCCATGCAGTCTAGTCTGGTGTCAGGAGCGCTCCCCAGATGTCCCTATTTTTTAAACATGTGTGACTGCAGTTTCTGCCAACCGGCCATGGTCACTATTTGTCTACAGCTGCCTTGCCACCAAACCACATCTTCTCCATCCATATTCTGCCCCTTCTACTTGTCTGGATGAGTATTTCTTCTTTATATCTTTGTTTGTTGGACTTCTGTGCAGCTCTATTTTCTGGAATTTCTGGTTGTCTCTAGTTTTGAGGTAGATGTATTTCTTCTTAGTTGTGGAGGGAGATGCAGCATGTCTACCTATACCTCCATCTTGGCTGGAAGCCATAAACTTTATATTTTAATATAGACTTTCCTTAACCAGTATGGGTTGCTCCACAAAGTAGCAATAAAAATAGTCACATATATTAATATTTGAATTCAATGTTTAAGCACCAGTATGTTACATTTAAAATTTTAATATCTTCCTCTGGGTTGCCCCTATGTCCTAAATTTTTTTAAACCTAGGGCCTACAGACTTCAAAGTTGAGCAAGGGAAGTACAGCATTTGATCAATCTATCACTGTCTTTACTTCTTACTGACACTTGGTGTCCTATTGGAAACCATCCCACCTTCTAAGTTCACTAGTTCAGAGGCCTGGGTTCCTTGCCTCAAAGGGTTTCTCAGACTAGGGCTCAAAGTTCTCAGCACTTTCAATTCCACCAACAGCCACCAATGCCACCCCACTGTAATAACCACTCCAGGAGCTCTGGGTCAAACTGGGTTTGGCATTTACCTTCTCACTCTTCCTAGAAGAGCTCTTTATCCACTGTCTCTTCCTCTTCCTGAGAATAAATGTTCCCAAAAGTTGGGCATAATTTTTGCTTGTTTCAATATTCAAAAAAGAAGACTCCTGATTTAACCCCTTTTCTACTGAAAACGGGTTCTCACTTGGCCCTTTTCTTCTAAGTAAAACCCCTTTCCTTTTGCTCTTGCACAAAATTTCTTATTATTTTCTTCTTTAACCAACCAGGAGACCTTTGGCCCTACACATCACCTACAAATGAAGTTTTCCAAGACTCTACATCAGATGCTTTATCCTTTCTAAAAGGAGAGTAAGAGAGGGAAAAGATGGTGACAGAGTAGAGAGCAGGGCTGATGGTGTTCTTGAGTGCCAGAGCAGCTAGAGGATAGGATAGGGAGCATGAGATGTCTGCAGGTCCCCAAGAATTGGAGAGGTAAGCATCTGGACTCAAGGGTGCACAGCCCAGAGGCTGCAGAGACCTACAGAAAAGAAGGTGAGACAGTTCCAAATCATCTGTCAAGCCAAGGTCTGCTCTGGGCAGTGACAGCTATAACCAAAGGGGCATCTCTAACTGAAGATAGATCCAGAATCCCTGGTGACTAGAAATCTGAGCAGTGAAGTGTGGACAGTGTGTGCAAACTCCAGAGGGAATGAGGAATTGAACGCCTGCAGGGGAGGGACTGTGTGATACCCTCACTCCAGAGACTGGGAGATATGAAGCTCCTCCCTGGACCAGAGGTGGAGGACAAGAGGACTGCAGGGAGCAGGAGTAGGGGAGCAGAGAAGTGCACAAGCTGTAGCAGCAAGAGGGCCAAAAACTACGCCACTGCGCCACTGCACCACTGCGCCACTGGGGAGAGGGCAGCTTGGAGCCTCTGTAAGGGGGAAGGCCCAATCCCATGCACCCACACCAGCACGCAAGCTCCCACAAAAACTTGAAATCATGCTGTTGCACCACAGGGGAGAGGGTGGCTTGGAGTCCTGCCAAGGGGGAGGGCCCAGCCCCGCACACCCACACCAGCACCCAGGTTCCCACAAAATCTCGAAACTTCATGCCAGGAACTTGCAACTGGTGCAACTGGCATGCCCATTGCAGTCAACAAAGGCCTCATCGAGGAGCTGGAGGGGAAGGAGTAGCATTAGCCAGTGGATTGCACTGCAGACACTCTGAAGAACCAGGCCCACATCACAGAGGCAGGGGTGAAAAACTCCTCAAAGAGTTGGATTGCTTGGAGGGTTAGCCTTAGCCCTGATGGACCCAGGCACTATTAGTGGACAATGGCTACCTCCTCTGGGAGCTGAGGAGGTAGGGCCAGCCATCACAGAAGCCAGCAAGATTTCAGGCCACCCTGCTTTGGAGCTAGGTCCCCACTGCAGGCAGGAATCTTCTCCAGGAGCTGGAGGGGGAGAAGCAGCCATAGATACCACAGAAACACCCTGCAGGTCTTCACACAGAGCCAGTGAGAGAAGGGAGGGCCCCAAAACACCAGCAGCACAGAAACCCAGCTAGGCTACTGGAAGCTCAGCCTACCTGGGGACTGACACTCAGAATTAGCCCTGACTGTGACAGTCATAGGCTCTGTCACTCCAAGACCACATGCTTGACTATAGGCTGCAGAGACTTGACGAAGAAAAAGAGGCAGACTCAGGAAATGGATTGCTGCTAATCTCAAGTACCTGAGTTACACCTAGAGCTACATGAACTATTAATCCCTAACATATCCTTTTCAAAAGTTACTTCCAACCCTCACAATTGGTGTAATTTAAGTAAATATTGTTTATACCATAGTGTATCCCAACTCACATATTTTTACTCCTCCCCTATCTCCACTCACCTAAATACTCAAGACCCTCCTTTTACTCTTGTTTAAAAGTCAACTCACTCTTCTGCTACAACTCATTCCCAGTCCTTGATCTGAGTATTCCTCCCCTCCGCATCCACCTTTCTTTCATTTTTCTTTTTCTCTTTTTATTTATTTATTTTTTTATTTTGAGTTTTTGTTTGTTTTGTTTTGTTTTGTGGATGTGCTACTAAGAACTACACATTTTTTTTCTGCTAAAAGCACAGAGGTCCTGGCTCCACCTGGACCAATCAGGGCTCATTAAGGGTGAAAAAGGAGGTAGATGCAGCAACTATATATATAGGCTTATACTGTTCACTTGCACCTGAGGTTTTCTGAAATAAAAACGTTTCTGGAAACAAATAACAATGAATACTCAACAGTCCAAAACCTATGGGACAAAGCAAAGGCAGTCCTCAGAAGGAAATTCATAGCAATACAGGCCTACCTAAAAAGGTCGCAAGACATTTATAAAAACAACCTAACCATAAACCTGCAAGAACCAGAGGAGCAACAACAAACAAAGCCCAGAGCAAGTAGAAGGAAGGAAATCATTAAGATCAGAGCAGAATTAAATCACTTAGAAATTCAAACTATGATTCAAAGAATCAACAAGTCCAGGAGCTGGTCTTTGAAAAAATAAACTAAATGGACAAGCCTTTACCAAGACTCATCAAGAAAAAGAGAGAGAGGACCCAAATAAACAGAATCAGAACTGACAGAGGAGAAATCACAACTGATACTTCAGAAATACAAATGATTGTACAACTATGTTCATAGAAGCACTATTTACAATAGCCAAGTGCTGGAAGCAGCCTAAATGCCCATCAGTGGATGATTGGATCAAAAAACTTTGGTACAGAGGATGGATGTAATACAACAACAATAAAATTAAAAAAAAAAAAAACGACAACTTTGGTACATTTACACAATGGAATACTATACAGAAGAAAGAAAGAAGGAACTCCTACCCTTTGCAACAACATGGATGGAACTGGAGAGTATTATGCTTAGTGAAATATGCCAGTCAGTGAAAGACAAATACCATATGATCTCACCCATTACAGGACAACAATGAACAAAATTAAGAAGCAAAACAGAACCAAATATATGAATACAGTGAATGGGCCTTCAGTGGTCAGGGGGAAGGGGGTTGGCGGTAGGGGGAGGCAGAGGCAAGGAAGGGGACCAGTTTAGACAAGAACCTAGTATAAAGGAACCATGGACATGGACAACAGGTGGAATTGACTTTGTGGGGAATGGGTGGATGGGGAGGGGGACAGAGGGGAGCAAAAAGGGGATGGATGTAATACAACAACAATAAAATTTTTAAAAAAGAAATACAAAGGATTTTAAGAAATTACTAAAAGCAACTATATGGCAAGAAATATGACAACCAGGGTGAAATGGACACATTTCTGGAAATATATAATCTACCAAAATTGAATCCAGATGAAGTAGAAAGCCTGAATAGGCCAATAACAACTAGTGAAATTGAAGAAGTAATCCAAAATCTCCAAAAGCACAAGAGCCCCAGACCACATGGATTCACAGGTGAGTTTTACCAAACATTTAGAGAAGAACTAACTCCCATCCTTCTCAAACTACACCAAAAAATACAGGAAGAGGGAAGACTCCCAAACTCTTTCTATGAGGCCAATATTATTCTAATCCCAAAACCAGGCCAAGACACAACTAAGAAAGAAAGCTACAGGCCAATATCTCTGATGAACATAGATGCTAAGATTCTCAAGAAAATATTGGTCAATTGGATTCAGCAGTACATTACAAAGATCATACACCATGATCAAAATGGTTTTCACCCCAGGGATGCAAGGATGGTACAACATTCGAAAATCAATAAATGTAATACACCACATCAAGAAATTGAAAAATAAAAACCATATGATCATATCAATAGATGCTGAAAAAGCATTTGATAAAGTAAAGCAACCATTTATGATAAAAAAAACCCTCAGCAAATAAAAATGGATAACCGGAGGGAAGATGGCGGCAGAGTAAAGAACAGTGCTGATGGTGTTCTCGAGTACCAAAGCAGCTAGAGGACAGGATAGGGAGCATGAGACGTCTTCAGGACCCTAGGGATTGGAACGGGCAGCATCTGGACACAGGGGAGCACAGCCCAGAGGCAGAAGAGGCCAGCAGAACAGTAGGTGAGGTGTTCCCGAACCAACCTGCAGGCGGGCTTAGGTCGGCTCTGGGCAGGGGCAGCTCTGCCCTGAGGGGCGTGTTTGACTGGGGCCAATTCCGGGCTCCCTGGTGACTAGAAGTCTCAACAGTGAAGTGCGGGCAGCGAGGGCAAACGCCATAGGGAACGAGGAATTGAACTCTTGCAGTGGAGGGACTGTGTGAGAGACTCACTCCAGCAACAGGGAGAGGAGGCTCTGCACCAGGCTAGAGGCAGAGGAGAAGAGTCCTGAGGGAAGCCAGAGTGGGGGAGTGGGAAGTGCACCAGCAGGGCAGCGAGAGGGCCGAAATCAGAGCTGCTGGGCCACCGGGGAAACAGCAGCTAGAAGCCCCTGCGAGCGGGGAGGCCCAGCCCTGCGCAACCACACAGGCCCCCAGGCTCCATGGGAAACTCCAAATGGCGAGCCAGTGAGCCGGGAACTAGTGGCTGGGGTAACTGACCCGCCATTGCTGGAGACAAAGGGTGCACCGCCCATGCCTGGGAGGGGCTCATCACAGAGGCCTCATAAAGGACTCCGAGGAGAGCTGGTTGGCTTGGAGGTGTGGTACCGGCCCCAGAAGGGCGGGACAGTGTAGGCGGATCCTGGTCAGTGTTGAAGGACAGGCCCGGCCTCCTCCCGGGAATGCGGAGGTGGGGCCAGTCGTCATAGGAACCAGCCAAGTTGCGGGCTGCCCTGCAGATGTGCTGGGTGTGCGTCCTGGGCAGGAACCTCCACCAGGAGTGGGACGGGGCTCCCTGTGGGCTCCAGAATACCGGCAGCCATAAAACCCAGCCAGACTGTGGAAGGCCCAGCCTACCTGGGGGCTGACACTCAGAATCAGCCGAGACTGTGACAATCAGAGGCCCTGCCAAGCGCCAAGACTGGCTAGAATATAGACTGTAAAGTCCTGACCAAGAAAAAGAGGCAGCCTCAGGAAAGGAATTGCTGCCAATCTCAAGCACCTGAATTATACCGAGAACAATATGAACTACTAAGCCCCAACATATCCTTTGCAAAAGTTACTTCTCACATATTCTTAATCCCCCCATACCTCAATCCACCTAAATACCCAAGACCCTCCCCTACTCTCAAATTAAAGTCTATTCACTCTGTGGCTATAACGCATTCCCAGCCCTCAATCTAAGCATTCCTCCCTTCCCCAGCCTTTCTAAACCCTTTCTTTATTCTTTCCTTCTTCCTCTTTTTTTAATTTTATTTTTATTTTTCTTTTTTTTCTTCCTGGTAAAGACCACAGGTTCTGGCTCCACCTGGACCAATCAGAAATCATAAAGGGGGACACACAGCTAAAACCTTTCTTTATTAATATTGATTCCTTTTTATCTTATAACTTTCTCCCCGCATTCTTTTTTTTTTCTTTCTTTCTCCTTTCTTTTCTCCCTGATAAAACCCACTGGTCCTGGCTCCACCTGGACCAAACACAGACCATAAAGGGTGAACAGAAACCTAAACCTTTTCTTTATTAATATTGATTTCTCTTTCTCTTGTGACTTTCTCCCTTATTTTTTCTTTTTCCCTCTGCTAAAAGCCCTCAGGTCCAGGCTCCATCTGGACCAGTCAGGGATTATTAAGGGTGAACAGCCATCTAAACCCTTTCTTCTTATTATTATTATCATTTTTATTTCTTTTTTCCTTTTGCAATTTTTTGTTTGTTTGTTTGTTTGGTTTGGTTTGGGTTGGTATTTTGTTTTTGGGTTTTTTTGTATGTTTGTTTTTCTTTTTCTTTTTTTGTTTTTGTTTTTGTTTTTGCTTTTGTTTCTGCTAAAAGCCCATGGGCCCAGAATACAACCAGACAGCCCAAATAAAGGACACACCAAGAACAGCAAGTGGAGAAAATCAGGGAGATGGCAACATTGAACTCCACAAATCTCCAATCACAGAAGGGTGCTCAACTAAGGCAAGGAAGCAAAGCAGGTTAACCCAAGGAAAGGACAAAAATAAATAAATAAATAAAGAGCAAGCAAGAACAGACACCCAAAATGGGGAAAACAAGAATCAGCCCATCACCAAAAGGAAAGGAAGAATCCCCAGAAAGAACACAAAATGAAACAGAGGCACCTGGAATATCAGATAAGGAATTCAAAAGAATGACGATAGAGAAGCTCAGTGAGCTCAGCCACATCAAAGAAAACTGTAAACAACTCCAGGAGAACTACAAAGAACTCCAGGGAAATTACAAAGAACTCCAGGGAAGTTACAAGGAACTTACTGAGAACTACAACAGCATGAAAAAGGACATGGAAACTATCAATAAGTGCCAG
>PVIW01010444.1:0-34498 GCA_004026585.1 Noctilio leporinus
AGGACCTTTATGGTGGCACTGCTTATGTTTAAATCCTTTATCCATCTTGAGTTTATTTTGGTGTATGGTGTAAGTTGGTGGTCTAGTTTTATCTTTTTGCATGTTGCTGTCCAGTTCTCCCAACACCATTTGTTGAAGAGACTGTTTTTACTCCATTTGATGTTCCTTCCCCCTTTGTCAAATATTAATTGACCATAGACTAACATACATTTCTGAAAGGTTATTAAGTGTTTGGAATTGTACCAACACTCAACGAATTTAATTCTTAAAAGCAGTTTTATATGGTAGATATCATCATGCTTCTCATTTGACGTATTAGTGATGAGGGCTTTAGGATGTTAAGTGACTTGCATCGGGTTGCATTACTAAGAAGTATTGAATTGGAAGTATAAAGTATATCAAAATGTGGTCCTAGGTCTGTCTAGCTCCAAAGAAATCCACATGTCAGAGGATCCTGCAACTATTTCCCTTTACATAAAATTAATAAAAAAACAATTTACTAACCCTTAGCATATATACATTAAAGAAAATAAGGTGGCATATCTTTGGAAGAGAAATAATTTTAACATTTTAAAGAAAGAATATAATATATGTCATTTCTGGAATGATAACCAGTTTCACAATCAAAACTAAGCTAAAGAAAAAGAGAAGCAATGAATAATTAAACTTCATTTGTTGATGTTCTTGGCAGTGCATTAGAAAACAAATGATGACTATCAGTTTTGGAGAAACCCCAGATCTGAAGAACACACATTGTGCTGTGAAATTTGAATCTTACACAAAGACAAGAACAAGAGCTGAATTGAGTCAGTAAGAAACATCTGTGTTTATTTTTCTCTACTTTAAATATAAAATTCTGTAATCTTATTGATAGGCTAGACCTACCTCAAATTATCTGGTCTACCTTCTTCATTATTCTTACCTGTCTCAAGATTCCTATTTATTGTAATTTGTTAAAAATAATTTATCAACTAGGGATATAGTTACTCAACTATTTCATTTTAAATCTAATATCTATTTTACCTATTCTTTCCTCTCTGTCACTGTTACCTATCCTAGTTATATATTAGCCTCCTATTCTTAACAGGAAATAGAATGAGTAACTGTGATCTGAAGTGATACTTGAACTGAGAATTTCAAACATTCCAGAAAATTTCAGGTGGGCTTTCTCCAAAATGTTAGAAATACTCAGCAAATGTGACTGGTATTTGAATCAATTAGTTAGTGTTAGCCATACCTCTGTAATTAGCAGCACTGAATATGTATGCTATTATCATTATAAAAAAGTACACATCTACCATCTCCCATACATGGTTTTATCTAAGTGACCATAGAAAGCAAGGAAGAAAGATATAGTTTATGCCTATAAAGAGGCAACAGAAGCACTATATTAAGATCAATAATCTATTGTACTTTGTATATATTCTGGTTAAAACCCAAACTGGCATAAATTGATATTAATCTGTTAACCTTGAATTTATTCACAAAGAGTGTCTAAAGACCGAGATAGAGAAAAAAATACATCATTCCTCACCCAAGCCCTCTGTCTGACCTGAATGTAAATCCACTTAGCTTTGAGTTCCTGAATGCATAAGGCACAGGCACTAATAAAAATGTTTGGTATCAATTGCCCAGCCAGGGCACATAACCAGGTTGTAAGCCAGGTCCCCAGCCAGGTCCGTAGCTGGAGGCAGGTGAAAGGCAACCATACATTGAAGTCTCTCTCCCTCTCTGCCTCTCTCCCTTCCCCTCTCTCTGGATATAATAAATAAAATCTTAAAAAACAAAACAAAACATTTGATAGAAGGCATAAGTGACCAAAGTCAGTAGTAGCTACATTGAAACTTTCACCGCAACATTAATCAACAAACCCTCTGGGGAAAAATGGTCCCTTTAAAATAAGATCCATACTGCCCTTTAAAATCATAAACAATGCAAAGCAGGGCCAATGTCAACAGCAATATTATCACAAAGGTACACAGGTTCACACTTTTATACAACAGAAATACCATTCTCTGGCCAGTTTCTATTGGTAAGGGAAGGTCTGCTGCACTTGGCTCTTTTTTCAGCACCTGGGAGCTACACTACATGGCCCACCATCACCCTCCGGCACGGAGAGCCCTGCTCCGCAAGCACTCTAACTTTCGGGCCCTTTCTTCTTTACTTCGACTTCTCCCTCTGCACACTGCAATTCCAAAACACGTGCTATATCACTCATTGTATTTTCCCCCGCACATTTGGAATTACCTCATTATCTCCCCTTTGCTATACTGTAAGCTCTAGGAAGGCAGGTGGCAAATGTTTTGTTAACTTTTCTAGCTACAGTCTAGTATGGTAGCCACTCCATAATGTTTGTTTAATAAATGCCTAAATTATAAATTAGTTCTTCTTCTTCTTCTTCTTTTTTTTTTTTTTTTTACCATGCTAGTGCCCTCAAATATGTTGTTGGTAGAATATAACTTTATGCCAATATATGGTTTCTTTCTCTGGTAATAACACTTCTAGTAACAAAGTATGTTTTTAAAATGAATTATCTTCATTGATAGAATGATCATTGAACACATTGCTGAATATTAAACTGGCTTGTAAGAATAATATACTCAATTAGATATTTTCAATAATTGGGCAATCAACTCTGTAGTATCTGAAGAAACACATTGAACAAATATGCATTCTCCTTAAGGTTTTCGGGGAGAGAATTTTAGGGGGCACTGAACAATTACTCTTGCATCTTGCTATATGACTCAGAAATTAGGAGCAGTATGACAGAGTGAGAGCAAGACCGTCATCTGGAAATTCCCCAAAATAAGTATTTGTGGTCCAATCCATTTTGAAACTTTGCGGATGGCGTAGACCTGTTGCTAGGCAACACTGCTGATGAGACCATGACTGTCTGCTTCAACAAAAAGCTGTGCTTCAGCCTGAGTAAATAACCCTGCTGCTTTAAGTAGTCAAAGGGCTGTCAACACAATATTTTCACTCGGCATTGAAAACCTACCATCCAGTCTTGGCCGGTACACAGTGCTCTTTGGCTAAGAGGAATCAGCTACTTAAAATAAGAGGTGACATACTTAAAAGCAAGGAGGTCACAGACCATATGACTCTCAGGACCAAATATTCAGAAAACAGAATCACCATTTTGTGCTTGAGTAGATGTTTTTCTGTTGAGGCCAAGTGAGGTATAGTGAATGCAGGTGTCTCATTTGCGTATGTGCCTCCCATGTAGCAGTTCTGTTTGCCAGTAGCATTCACCTGCCAGGTGGTTTCTATTAAGCAAAGGGACTGTATTCATGGACTAAACCTAACTTGATGCTTTGCTTCAATTGCTTGCTTTTAACTTGCAATCCTAACCGATGGCAAAGCCTTCTGAGGGAAAGACCGTGAAGGGGTGAAGTCAGACCCCCTTTCACGTCCTCTTCTCACCCTGCCAGTGAGAGACAGATTTTAGATGTAGCAACGATTGAGATATGAGTTATTTTGTTGAAGTTCTCTTAGGCTGTTTTAAGCTGATTTTGAGTAGTTTTCCAAGAAACCGGGAAGCTCCCGATCTGCCCCCCGCCCCGCCATATGTATTTTTTACCTTTGACTCTGCATTAAAAAAATTTTTTTTTTCATAAAATAAGTCAGTACTTTATGTTGCTCAGATTGTGTGAGGGTCGGTAGGTATTCTGAAATAGGGGAAATAGGTACCTGGATAGTGCTATGTAGTGATTTTAAAATATGTCCACAAATTTTTTACCATGCTCCCTTCAAAAGGTAAAATCTAACTTTTCTTCTCTTAAGCATGGGCCAGATTTTGTGACTTGCTTATGTCATAAAAATAATAGCTTCTGCTGGGCTCGCTCTTGGATTGCTTTCTTTGGTGGAAGCCAGCCAGCCACCATGATCTAAGGACACTTAAGTGGCCCTACAGGGAAGCCCAGGAAGAAAGGGGCTGAATCTTATGCTAAATTCAGCATCAACTTGCTCTATGTAAGCGAACTTGCTTGAATATGGATCCTCCAGCCTGTTAAGCTTTCAGGTGATTTCAATCCCATATGAGATCTTGACTGCAACCTCTTAAGAGATCTTGAACCAACGCCATCCAATCAAATGACTCCTGTATTACTATCCCATAAAAATTATGAGTGATAATAGATGTTTATTGTTGTTTTAGGTCACTAAGTTTTGAGGTAACTTGTTATATAGCAATAGATACACATTGACAGTCCTCCTTCCTGTGTCCATGACAAACAATACAAT
This sequence comes from Noctilio leporinus, assembly GCA_004026585.1. Taxonomy (NCBI): domain Eukaryota; kingdom Metazoa; phylum Chordata; class Mammalia; order Chiroptera; family Noctilionidae; genus Noctilio; species Noctilio leporinus. Next base: position 4,243 of record PVIW01010444.1, read on the forward strand.
TTGACTGTAGTACTCCAGTCCTCAGAGCCTGGACATGGCTTTGTAACCCTCACACATTGTATTAGGCAGCCATTACTATAAGAGATTAAACCCATCTGCCAGCACATGTCTAGAGAACGAACTAGAACTTTTGACCATTTAAGTCAACATTTTAGAAAGTGCCCTTTTATTATTAATTATAAATGAAAGCTAACTTTACTACCCTTCCATTACAATGTAGATGCTGTTCCACAGTATTTTCAGCTATGCATAGGTAAAAACATGGCCTATGGAGACTGAATTTTCTGGCTGATTCTGATCTTTCCCATGGTCTTTTCAACAAACTCTACAAAAAGCAGTTGAAAAAAAGTTTGACCAGTTCAAGGATTTGGTGAAAGTGGATCTTGAGGTATAACCCAGTTCCCCAGGCCACCATAGTATAGAAATAAAATTAAGGTCACTTAACATCAAAAGTAGAGCCGAGAAGCGATGTCAGCAAAATGGAGGCATAAGTAGCTGCAAGCTTTTGTTTCCCACAGAAACATCAAAAAAGCAAGTCAAAATCAGTCAGAACCAACTTTGTCAAACTCTGGAAAACAGCCAGTGGTTTATGGCAATCAAGTAAATGCTGAATCAAGAAAAAAAAACACAACCTGAAGACGGTAGGAAAGTTTTGTGGCATTGTTACAGCCCCTGCTTCACCCCTTTACCAGTATGAAGACAGTCTTTAAGAGATGGCAGCCTGTGTCCCCAGTGTGGCACCCTGGTCCTTGGTTCCAGAAGATACGGAGCAGATCTTGTTCACACGTTACCATGTGTATCTGTACAAGCCTGTCTGGGAGTTACCTAAAGGTGGTTGTCTCAGTTTTGCCTAACTCAAACCTCAGAAGAGTGGTAGGTATTGCTTGAAAATGTTGCTGGGTGAACTAACAGCCCATAGAAACCTAGGGCAAAAGATTATGGTCCAGACATACAATAGATTATCTAAGTCCCAGGAGGAAAAACTGAGGCAAATTCTTTGGGGAATTAGGACATTCAAAAGTACTTGGGTATACAAGAAACTGAAAATCCATGCACATGCTCAAGGCAAGATATATGCTCAGAAAAGGCCTGAGAAGACCCTAAGATTTTACTTTGTGCCAATCCTTAGGCTCTTTTAAAGCCTGACTAAGTGTTGGAGTGCTCCAATAGAAAGTCAATCAGTGAAGATTGAGAAAATTTCTTGCCTTTTGTTTATCTTTTTCATTTTTTAATTTGTTTTGTTTTCCATTCACTTCTGGCATTCAACGATATCTCTGTCAAACATTAGCTGAACATAAGCAAATGGAACAGAAACTTCAGTGACCACACACAACAAAGAATAATCTTTGCTAAAGTAATTTGGAAAGTTACTAAACAAACAGACAATCATAGCCTTTGATAATCATAAAAGAATAGTACAAAAAAAAAACCCAGCTAATCTTAGAGGAGAAGATTCTGATTTTCAGAGTTATAATATTTAAATGCCCAATTTTTAAACAAAAAAAAAATATCCCAAGGCATACCAAAAAAAACAAAACAAAACAAAACAAAAAAACCCCAGGAAAGTTTGGGTAATTCAAAGAAATAAAATAAATGGGCAGAATTTTTCTCTAAGGAAGCCCAGACATCACTCTTTCTAAACAAAGACCTTAAAGCAATGGTCTTAAATACGTTAAAAGAACCAAAGGAAAATGTGAACATAGAACTAAAAAAATTAGGAAAGCAATATATAAAAATATGAGACTGTTGTAAAAGGAAACCAAATAGATATTCTGGAGCCGGAAAGTACAATAGCTAAAATAGACTTCACTGCAAGTGTTCAACAGTTCAACAAGATTGGAGGGTGCAGAAGAAAGCATCAGCAAACCTGAAGATAGGACAACTGAAAGTATCCAGTCTGAGGAGCAGAAAGGAAAAAAATAAAAAGTGAACAGAGCCTAAGGGACACCATTAAATAAACCAACATATGCTACATGGATGTACCAGAAAGAAAAGAGAAAAGAAGTAGAAGTACATATTTGCAGATGAATGGATGAAAACTACCCAAAATTTGATTAAAGATATGAATCTACACTTCTATGAGAAAAAGACAATTATGAAAGCATTAGGAGAGAAGTGACTCATCATACACAAAGAATCCTCAGTATGATTAATGGTTGATTTTTCATTAGAAACCATGGAGGCCAGAAGGCAGTAGGAGGATATATTTCAAGGGCTGAAAGAAAAAAAAAATTACTGTCAACTGATAATTCTATATCCAGTAAAACTGTCCTTCAAAAATGAGGTAGAAATTAAGATATTCTCAGATAAAAAGTAAATTCATCAATATGACAAAGGCCATTTATGAAAAGCTCCCAGCTAACAACTTAGTCAATAATAAAAGGCTAAAACTTTCTCTTTAAGATCAGGAACAAGACAAGATAAAACTACCTTTATTTGCAGATGACATGATCCTATATACAAAAAGTTCCAAAGAATCCACAAGAAAGAAAGCAACTAGAGCTAATAAACAAACTTAGCAAAGTAACAGGGTATAAAATCAACACACACAAAATTGAACCCTTACCTTATGCCACAAACAAAAATTAAATCAAAATAGATCTAAGACCTGTACTTGGCAGCCAAAACTATAAAACTCTAAGAAGAAAACAAAAAGAAAAATCTTCATGATTTAATGCCCCTGAAGTTAGACACTGACTAGTGTTTAAAATGGCAAATTTTATGACATGTGTATGCCTTGTCAGCATTTTTGAAAGGCAACTGGTGAATGTAGCAATTGTGAAAGCCACAAGGAAAACCCAATAGAGGAAAAGAAGACAGATCCACTGGTTTACACCAACTGGCAAGGCAGGCCTCATCTCCTAGGCAGACTCCCATCCCAAAATGACCCAAATATTAGGTTACATCTCTGGTGACATTCTAAGGTCTTCAACAATTTTTTTCTTAAATAGAGCTGATATCCCTAGAAAAATGTCCCGGATGTGCCTAGATAATCCCCTCTGGTACCACATGGCTGCCATTTTCCTTCTGTCCCTACTCTGTAGTCCCTACTTCTGCCCCGTAGGCCACCACATTAAGATACCACCAAGACATCTTCTCAGTCTCAGGACCCAGTGCTCCTGACTGTAGCAGCCACCTTCTGGGGGCAGGGAAGGGAATATTTCTTTTGCTCCTCTTGTGTGCAGTAGGTTAAAAAGTTACAACCTAGACTGCCTAAAGCTTTCAAAGTCCAGCAGAGACTTTAGGAAATGGATTTTTAATTTTATCACTTCCTCCCCTAGAACTCAGGCAGGAAGCCATGAGGACAAGAACAGGGGCCCCTGGGTGGAAGAGTGGGCTCAGGCAGTGTGACAGACATAGGGCTGTGATTAGAAACACATGTGTCCTCCAGCTTTGACCCATTGCCCTTGACCTAACTTGGAAACTTCAATTTTCTTTTTTTAGCACAAATTCTCTTCTTAGACTCTCGTGCAAATATAGCCATAGTGAGCTGCCCCTTCAGTTGCCAGCCTTGCTTGGACATGCCTGCATCCTAGGGGATATCTTGCATATTATTATTAATCATTGAGGTCCACATTGGCTTTCGGTGTGCCAGGCAGGCACAAGGGTAAAAGCTTTAGCATGCTAATCTAAGTACTTTTTAACTAAAAGCATCTGATGTTTATGGTGTCTATATATTTTAGAAAATTTGCCATCTACCAAAAATCATCTATAAGAGAATTGAAACTACCCATGAGTCTTATTTATTATTTCAATTAATCCTCACAACAATGCAGCAAGGAAGATCTAATTGTTTCTATTGTCCAGGCAAGGAAGCCTAGGTTAAAGAACGGTTAGAGGCCTTGCTAGAGGTTACACCCAAGAAATGGATGTGCACTGGGAGTGCCAGAGCTCCTTTGCATGAGACTGCACTGCCTCCTCGAGCTAAGACTTCCGTTACATGAGTGCAGAGCTTCCTGCATGCTCAGAGGGTTCTCTTGCATTATTCTCTTCCCAGTCCTTGCCGAACTGATGATCCTGAAAAGAAGGAAAGGGACTCCAGTTGTTGCTAGTCATAGAAATGGCTGCTAACAACTGTAGACCTTGGACTAGGTGAAATTCTAATCTTTTTTTTTTAATCGAAAAATGATTTCCCCCATAGTATTAGCTAACACCTCTATAACGTCATGTAATTACCATTTCTTTTATTTATTTATTTATTTGTGTGTGTGGTGGGAACATGTAAGACCTGCTCTCTTAGAAACTGTCAAGTCTATAATACAGTGTTATCAACGAGACTTCCTATACTTAACCTTGAGGTTTGGACTAGTCCAAGGATCATTAGATGACATGTAACAGGCCTAAAGGCATGCTTGGTACTAATACATTTTTGAAAGTATTTATTGCCTGAATAAATTGCAGGCCAAACATTTCATGACTGTTTTACCTTTTGGTGTTTGAATAGCAATTACACCTGAATCACTAATATTAGGGTCAAACTAAAGTGGAAAACATTTCACCCATATAGACAGCCTAAAAATTATCCACAGTTAAGATAGGAGTGTTAACCCCAAAAGGAGCCATTTTTCCCTCTTCTAAATTTTACAATGGTTCTTATTTTTGCCATTTTGATGTCTATTTCATCAAAACCAGTTATAGGTGCTTTCCAACTCTGCACTCTGGGGTTTTGGGAATTTGCTCTGAATCATGGGCATAAAGATCTACCAGGAAGTCCTTGGTTTCTCTTTGTGATAAATTCCTCCTGCAGCTAATTTTAAATCTACAAATACACTTAGTGATTGCACAAACAGGCTACAGAGTGGAGTGCTAGGCTTCTTCTGTTCATGGGACATCCTGGCTTTTGGCATATATGGTCAGGGACTCCCTAAGTGGCCTGAAGCACATCTTTCTTCCACAATGCTTGAAGTCACCTGCAAGCATTAGAGAACATTGACTTATCTCCCCTGGTTCACATGTCACCATGGGAGAGAAAAGTTCAGCCCTTGCAGCTTCAGGCGGAGTATGCACCAGCCCACTACTTCTGTAACAATGCAGCCCGTCTCTGACTAATCCTCAAGTTGCCCATGATTCATACACGTGAACGAGCTTAGTGCATCCCCCACCTCCACCACCAGAGCTCTCCCCTGCAATTCTCTCCTGCAGCCAGCACCACCGGAACCACCAGTGCCTGTCCTTCATCGTGCTCCCTCCTCCCCACCCTCCTCAGGGCTCAGTGGAGCTCAAGCATTGGAGACAGTCCCCCCACCCCTCTCAGCAAGAGCTGGTGATGCCAAATGGCAGAAGGGCAGTTTTCAGAGCAAGCGTTTTGCCGTCAGGAAAGACATGGATCCAGTTTAGAAACACTCATTTATTCCCTTTTGTTCTTCATCTGTTAAATGGGAAGAAACTACTAATCACTTAGAGGGAGCGTGAGGATTATGTCACAAGAAATAGAATGCAGGTAGCACATAGAAAGAACTTTATACGAGGTAGCTATTATTATCATCATTAACACCAAAGACTCAGCTCTTCTTAGGAGCATTGGCAGCCCTGCCCACTGTGAATAGCCCCAAACTTGTACCCAGTGATCTGCTCCTGTTGTCTGACATCTCATCCCACTCACTTTTTTCCAGCAAGTTCCCAGGACGTGCAATCCTCTTTCCAACCTTGGTGACATGGTGCTGGTTCTTCCTCCTGTCTCGAATATTCTTCCTCTTATTTCTTTCTTCCCTTTTGCTTGGCTGACCTCTGGTCTGCTAGGTCTCAGCTTAGACGGCACTTCCAAGGAAAGCCTTGCTGAGCACTTCTCTCCTCACCACCACCACCGTCAGGCTTGATTAATGCTGTTAAATGCTGTGCCTCCTTGGAACACTAGCCACAATTAGAATTACAGAATTATGAATGTAACCATTGTTATATGTCTATCTCCCCCGAACTGTAAGTTTCATGAGGGTAGAAGTTAGGTTCTTCACAGTGTCCTCATCACCTATGAATAGCTTGACATATAGTGTGAATGATAGAAAGAGACAAAGAAAGAGAGGAAGGAAGGAAGGAAGGTTTGGTTGGTTGGTTGATTCCTGGCTACATAGGATCCTTCTAAATCATATCATTCTAGCTCCTGGCCACACTGGCTCAGCTCACAGGTCTTGACTTCTGTATCTACTTGCCTACACAGCTTGAGTCCTGTTGCCAGATCTCAGCCTGCCTTATGGAGCCTAACACCAAACCTAGCTCCTCCAGACCTGTTCTTGGAAAATTAGACACTGTTTCCAAAATTACCAGGCAGTGCCTGAAGTCCTGCAGGGTGGAAGCTAAACTCCCTAAAACATACCCAATCTGCCTGCCTGCCTGTGCATGTTTCCTCACACCTGGATTCTCACAGTGGTGTCCTATCCCCTAGTTAGATACCTAGCCATGATGGCTGCCTGGGCCTCTGCTAATTTCCCATTAGACATGCTTGCCAGCTCCTTGCAGTGAAGCCCCAGGTCTCTCCTCCATTGCTGTGCTGTAGAAGCCTCAACAGGCCTCATGCTTCTGGTTCCTAAGTCCAGGGGAGACAGGGTCCAGGGTCGCCATCAGGACTTCTGGGGTCATCAAGCAGCCTAACTTGGTGTAACATCCTGGGATCATTTCTCACTAACTTCCCATGAGCTTCCTATGAATTTTAAAAATAACTCACTTGAAAAATATTAAATTTTCATGAAGTTTCTTACTTGCTTAGGGTTTACCTACCACAATCATGTTAAAATCATCTATGTACCATCACCACCCCAACTTTTAGTCCTATCACACCTGTGCCAATCCCCATGTATAACTTTGTGTTTGTGGGAAAATGCGTGCCCAGATCCAATCAATCAGCCTAGATAATAGTCTTTGGAAGCTCAGTCCTTGATGAGTGGAAGATTGCCCACCTGCCCACTAGGCCATAGGCCTCTCTACAGTTGGGAATGAGAGAAATTCCAGAAGTGATACAATTTAAGTTCAACTTTAAGTAATTAAGAGTGGCTTAGACATGTGCTTGGAGAAATCAATTGCTTGTCAGGTGGTTCTCCTTCATGTTTTCCACTATGCTGCACCTTCCACCCTCAAGTCATTATTCACACTGATTCACTTGATGGAACATCTTTCTTTGCTTCACCTGATTGGACCCAGCCTATCTTCTAGGTCTTACCTCGGAGCCTCCTGATATTTCCCCAGACTGTGCCCACTTTACTCTCCGAACTCTTCAGGTACTTAGCACGCATCTTGTTTCAGTTTGCTCTACAATTATCTCACAAATCCTTGATCCTTTCATGGACTTGGACCTGAAGTCCTGGCCATCTCCTACCTCTTGCTATCACACATTCTCGGGCTCCCTAACCTCTAGGGAAAGGGGGAGAATGAAACGAGACCAGACAAGAAAGCCCCAGTATCATATGTGTCAATAAAAGGTGTGGTTGCTTATAGCCACCAAAGGTTTCTGCTTGTGAACGGGAAACACATGACATGCCTTCTAGGATGGAAGGACAGTGAGCTCAGCTGTTGGGTTGTGTGGGGTGACGGATAGAGAGGAAAGTCAGAGAGGCCAAGGGAAGACCAAGTAAGAGAAGTAGAAGGAAGTAAAGAGGAGGTAGTTGGAAGGAGAGCCTGTCAGATGACAAAATTTGGAAAGAAGAGGAGAAGATGGAAAATGAAGATGAAAGAGAGACAGAACAGCCATTATAAGGGTGGAAATCCTGGGGTGAAGAAAAACATGTTTAAAGATGATTTTAAAGAAGACTGCCCTGTGTGACTTAGTATATAACCTCTTTCTCCCCTCCCTCAGAAAACTTCAGTAAAAATCAGTTTTTCTCCTTGATGTTTTCAGCTGTGTGGAGTTTTCAGTTCTTTTCTTTTCTTTCTTTCTTTCTTTCTTTCTTTTTTTTGATAAGGCAACAGATGTGGCAGTTCTCATGGTAGATCCTGGGCAAATGTGCAGCCTCCCAGCTTGGGGATGTAGGGGTCATGTGGTTTTCTCTCTTTTTCTCTTTCTTTCCTCAGATTTTATTTATTTATTTTTAGAGAGAGGGGAAGGGAGGGAGAAAGAGAGGGAGAGAACATTAATGGGAAGTTGTTTCTTGCCTGCCCCCAACTGAGGACCTGGCCTGCAACCCAGGCACGTGCCCTGACTGGGAATTGAACTGGTGACCCTTTGGTTCACAGGCTGGCGCGTAGTCCACTGAGCCACACCAACTAGGGCCTTTTCTTTCTTTCTTTCCTTTTCTTTCTTCCTTCCTTTCCTTTTTTTTTTTTTTTTTTTTTTTTTGGTGTCACAGTCTTTCTTTATTTGTGCAAAGATTAAATAAGAAAAATACAATTTGGAAAAATGGAAACCAAAAAGTCACCCTGAGTCCCACCAGGTTAATACCTCTTTTCCTAATTTTTTTCAAATCCTGTTTGAACCTCTGAGAAATGTGTTCTTAGCCCAGGACCCAGAGGACTTTCTAAGACAAAGGAGAATCCAGATCTTTGACAATCTATGTTGTACCCATGGACAGCTGATTGCTGCTTACTTGGGGCTCAATTAACAGGAAAGACAAAATGTCCCCCAGCTCTGAAAAACTCTTTCCTGTCCCTTCTTGAGGAAGGCCAGGGGATGACAAAGAGCGCCCACTTTGTGGGAGGGCATTTAGCCCAGCAGCCGCACCCTGGGGGCTGCCTGGCACACTCACACCTATTTCATTTGAGAAGCTGGAGCAAGCCAAGAGCAACAGCTTATGATTTGTGGGTGTCAAACACACCAGAAGGTGGTCAGCGCATCAATGACAGGTGGGAGGGGGTGGTACTCCTCAGCTGCGGTGGAAGGGAAGGCCAGTGCCTCTCCCATTTTGGAACCTGTGGCTTTTCTCTGCTGAAGGGAGCTGGCCATGCTGGGGTGGCCCTCAGGAAAGTCTGAGTCTGCAGGCCTCTGCGCCTGAAGGTCAGATGTGGTTACTTTAAAAATAAACTCTTATGATTATAACTCAGGCTCAGTGGCCTGCATTTATGGCCTTCGGCTGAAGACACTGGCCACAGCTATGATTTGCATTCACCAAAAATAGCCATTTCAGACTCTCACAATGAGATCAGGAAGGACGAGCCAAGTTCAATTTCTCACTCTCTTGCTGCTGTGTTTCTCCGTTGGGCCAAACAAACAACCTCAGTCCTTGCCCTTCCCTCCTGCTGCAGTCACACCTGCTCAGGCTTAGTTACCTTCACTTGACAGAACTTCATTTTGGTGCATTTATGCACCAGACACTGTACTAGACCCTGGGGATTCAATGGTGAACAAAATAGACATGACTCCTGCTCTCATGGGTCTCAGAGTCTTGTTGGGTGTGTATTCTAGTTTCCCATAAAGTATCACAAGCTGGGTGCCTTAAAACAGCAGAAATGTATGGCCTCACAGTTCTGAATGCCAGAAGTTCAGATTAAGGTATTGGCAGGGCTGCTCCCCTTCCAAAGGCTCTACTGAAAAATTCTTCCTGCCTTTCCCAGCTTCTGATGGATGCTGGCGATCCTTGGCGTTCTTGATGCTCCTTGGCCTGTAGATGCCTCTCTAGTCTCTCTGCCTCTGTCTTCACAAGGCTTTCACCTTGTGTATTTGTGTTTGTGTCTGTGTCCAAATTTTCTGAATTTAGAACTCATCCTCAATCAATATGACTTCATCTGAACAAATTACATCTCTAAAGACACCATTTCCAAAAAGTAAAGTCACATTCTGAGGTTCCAGGAGGACATGAATGAGCGGGGGTGGGGACACTGTTCAACCCAGTAGAGGTTATCAAATGGTAAACCAATAAGCACACAAGTAGAAGGATATGAGACAGTATTATATGGCAGGCATAAACCTGACTGTTTTCTATTATATATCTCCGTCTTCATCTTCTTTCTCACTGGGACAAGTGGTCAACACACACCAAGCAGAAACAACAGCAAAAGGAAACAGCGCTCTCCATGCCACAGGAAGATCCTTGGATGTGCACAGCTTGCAGAGTTTTTCCTAGAGGGCCGCCTTCTACGGGGAGGACCAAGGCAAGGGATGGCTGGGCTGTCTTGGAGTGTGAACCCCTCCCACACAGGGACACACACACAGAACTCTCCACCTTGTCAAGAGTACCAGGCACTTGAAAGTCCCTCTAAATCAAGGGGACTTGGACACCTCTGTGGAGATGGGGCTAGAAGAGGAATTGAATCAAACCAATTGGAATTTCCATCCGAGCTGAGGCCGTGGTAGACACACCAGCACTGTCTGTATAATTACAAGTGGCAATAGGCACAGAATCAGTTCAGTCACACAGAATAACAGATGGAGCTACATTTGAATGAGGGCCAGAGAGGAGCTCTCCAAAGAAGTGACTGCTAAGATAGGCTATCAGGATGGGGGAAAGTTCACAGACAGAGGGGCAGGGTGGGGACTTTTCCAGCAGTGGGAACAGCTTGTGTTCTAGTCCCGAGAGGGGAAAGCACTGGGTATTCTCAGCCTCCTGGTCTAAGGCCCTGAACTGGAAGGAAGCAAACGAGGGAGAGTCACGCTACATGAGTTGAAGAGGGAGGCAAGGGCTGGAGCTGTAGGCCTGGCAGGTCACAGTAAGGAATCTGGAGGTCAAGTCAATAGGACTCCATGATAGAATGATGGCAGGGGGTGGAGGGACATTTGGTTTGGATAAGAAAGAGAAGCATTAAGGATGACTAAGCCAGTGGACGTAGGAGGAGCAGGTTTGGGGCAGGAGGGCATTGAGCATTCATATGGAGACCTGTGAAGTTTCAGATCTCTTCTGGATGGTCACATGGAAATCCCAAGTGGGTAGGTGAATGGCTGAGTCTGAGCTCAGAGAGAATTCAGGACTAGAAACACAAATGTGGGAGTTATCTTGGGAGAGCCAACCAGGGTAAGTCCATTCAAGAGAGCTGTGTGGCAAAGAGGAAAGCGATGAATTTTATTTTTCATAAAAAAATTTTTTTTTTTAATTATAAAAGCAAACTACATTCATCATAAAAATGTCGAAATTCAGACCAGCAAAAAGAGGGCAAAAACACAGAGGCAACATTTACACGAAACAATGTACTTTACACATGTCTCCATGTCAATATTTATCCTACCGCAGCTGGTGGGGGTTCCATCTATGAACATTTAGGTTTTTTCCAATATTCCCCCATTATAAACAACACTGAGATGAGCAAACTTGTAGTTTTTGTGCATATTCTTTCATCATTTCTACAGGAAAATTGTCTACAGAATCTAAAGAGGTCAGTGCTTCTCATGGGTTTTGATCATTGTTCCTGCAAAATGGTTGGGTCTACTTATGAAGCTATAGCTGTTTGGCCATGAGGAACAGTCAGTCAGGAGTGGGTTCCCTCCATGCCCTACCCACTCTACCCAAGGAGAGGGCCAGGTCCATGGGGTGGAGACTCTAGCCTCAGGGAAACAGTCCAGAGCTTTCAGGAGGAGTGACTTTCCTGAGTGTGGGGGCTGATGTTGGGATCAGAGGTGGCCCTCTCAGGGATCCCAGGGCTATCAGCTACCCGGCACTTACGTGACTTCAGGTGAGCCCCTGTTACTCCGTGAAGGGGTTAAAACAGGTGGGCTTAGTATGCTACCTCTAGGCCTCTCTTCAGCCTCTCAGCCTCACTCATCTCTTATTTCAGCCTCTTCCAGGAGCCAGTCCCCAGTAGGGCCAACCAGTATCACACAAGTGCAGCCTGACAGCACCTCACTGGGCTCCTGGGAGCATGAAGTGAAGTGGGGAGAATGCAGGAACCTGCGTGGTGCTCAGCATGGGCAACCTGGAATCTGCAGGCAGTGCTACACCTGGAATGGTCTCCCTTCTCACCACCAAGCGGTTTTCAGGGAATGGCCATCTGAACAACGCACCTTAGCAACTCTCCACTGTTCGCTGCTCTGCTTCCCAGGTCTCTCACTCATTGGATCTCACTCCCCAACAGGGACTTGCCTTTGTCTTTGTCTTGGCTCTCTTTTTGGGGGGACCTAGGCTAAGCTAGCCACTTCTAACTGTGTGACCTTGGGGAAAATGCCCTAATCCCTCTAATCTCAATGGCCTCATCTCCCAAAGAGAGGGGTGGGTATGAGTGCTTCCTGGGGCAAGCAGATTGATGGCCCCAAAGACACCCACATTCTAATTCCTGGAACATCGAATATGTTGGGCAACATAGTAAAGAGAAGTTAAAGTTGCAGGTGGAATTTAGATTGTGAATCACCTGCCATGAAAATAGAAAGATTATCCTAGATAATCCAGGTGGATCCAATATTTTAGAAGTGTCCTTAATGTGGAAAAGGGAGGCAAAAAAGAGGAGTGCCTTCTGAATAAAGACAGAGATGTAGCATTGTTGGCTCTGAAGGCAGAGGAAGGGGCCATGACCCAAAAAATGCAGGCAGCCTCTAGTAAGCCAGGGAATGGATTCTCCCTAGGGTGGAAGGAGGCCACCACCAAATTCCATATCTATGGCGGGTACCTAGTTTCTTAGTTATGCAAATGACTATGGCTGCTCCACAAGCCAAGGAGATGGGTGGGGTTTTGATCCTAGAATGGTGACGAAAAAGCTATGGGGCCTGCACGAGGCTCTGCAAGTAGCCAGGACTGGTCACCACACTGACTGTGTCGCAGGCCACGATCAGGGTCAAATAAGGTGGCAGCCATTAAGCGGGAGCCATGTGGCTTAAAAGGAGGTAGGGGAAGCCATGCAGTCTGAAAGAAGGAGAGGGCCATGCGGCCTACACTAGTGAGAGAGCAGGCACACTGCTGCATTAATCGTGTCAGTGCTAGGTGACTCCGAAGCCACCAAGGACTCCACTTTGCAGACCTTGACTCTGTCTGGGCTCTTGGAACTCAGTACGTGTAGAGAGGACCCTTTTAGGACTTGTACCTTTCCTGGACTTCACCATGACCCAGTGTGACATGGCACATGCTTTCCTGGACTATTATAAAGCGGCTGATAGCATTGTATCCTCCATACTGGAGGAGAGAGCTGACAGGTAAGATATGGAGCACTACTGGGTTTTGTTTTGGTTTATAGCTTTTTGGGGAGCAAGGGAAGTGCTGGACCTCAGGGCATAACAGGGCTCTGAGCAGGAGTACTCCCTGCCCCCTCCAGGTTGGAATATTGTAAATAAAGACCTATTTTTCTCAACATTAACTGCTGGCTCATACACCCAGGTGCCACATGAATGACCCCCACACCCCACCCCCTACCCCCGCTCAGTAATACCTAGAGCAGTGATTCCCAGCCTTTTTTGGCACCAGGGACCAGTTTTTCCACTGACGGTGGGGAGTCAGGAGGCGGAGCTTAGGCAAGCAGGTGCCTAACTGGCCCAGAACCAGACCAGGGCCAGTCTGCGGCCTAGAGATTGGGGACCCTACCCTTTGAGCCTCCAAAAAAGGAACATAACCCTGTTGTCACTGATTTTAGCCCAGTGAGGCCTGTGTCAGCCTTCTGACCTTCAAAATTGTAAGGAGACATCTTTGTTATTTTAAGCCACTAAGTTTATGGCAATTTGTTACAGCAGCAGATAGAAAACTATACCCTTGCCTCATGAACTATTGTGACAATTTTATGAGGTAATATATGTAAGGTACTGAGCTCAAAGCCTGGCATAGAGGAGATGGCTATTACTCATGTTACTGGTTGGTAGCAAATAACCCTAAAGTGCCTGTGAGATTATTACGTTGAGCAAATATCTGAGTCCCACCCTGGTGACTGAAAAGCCTGGGAATGGGGAGGAAGACTGTACATTATAGCCTTGTAGACACCAGCACTGCTCATTCCCTAGTCCCTTGGCACTCCTGCCTTTGCTCCCTCTCAGGCTGCCCCAGACACCTGCAAAGGACACCAGGGCCTAAAATAGCAATCACATCCCTCAGTCTGATAATGCCTTCCTGCCAAGTTAATATTTTTGTCACTGCAAATGCCTCATATTCTGCATTTAAAACACAAAGACAGTTATTCAGGCATCATCCACCGACTAGGTCATATTCTTAAGATGGGGTCCCTGGGTCAGCCGCAGCAGCATCACCTGGAACTTGTTAGAAAGGCAAATTCTCCATCTGATCCTAGCCTGTTGACTCAGAAACTCTAGGGGTGGGGCCTAGCAATCTGAGTTTTAACCAGGCCTCCAGGCATTCCTGATGCGCAGTGAAGTTTGTGCCACCACACTGGGCATCGTACCAGGTGCCCAATGCAGGGTACCACCTGCCAGGGAGGTCACATGTCTCATTGGGTCATAAGCTTAGTATCCTGTCTATTCCTATCACTCTCTGTGGTCAGTCTTATTATATACGTAAGGCTTATTAATTAATTCAACAAATATTAATTGAGAACCTGCCGTATGTGAGACTCTGAGCTCAAAAGTGGGGTACAATGGTGCCTGACCTCAAATTCAGCATAGTGAGGACATTCAACAAATCATTCCCCACTGGGTAATAAGTCACAAGGTGTGGATTAAAGAATTTTCACATTTTTATTTCTTTATTTTTATTTTTTTTATTTTAAGAGAGTCGGGGAGGGAGAAAGAAAGGGAGAGAATCATTGATGTGTGAGAGAAATGTGGACTGATTGCCCCTTGCACGCCCCGAACTGGGGAGCTGGCCTGAAACCCAGGCATGTGCCCTGACCAGAGATCAAACAAGTGACCTTTTGGTTCATAGGCCAACATTCAATCCACTGAACCACATCAGCCAGGGTGGTTTGCAGAGATTTTTAAAATCTATGCTTCTCAAACTTGGATTTGCATCGGAGTCACCTGGAGTATTCTTAAAACGAAGGTTCTGCTTCTGTAGCCTGGGAGGGCCTGACAGTCTGCATTTCTAATGAGCTCTTAGGTGATTCCAAGGCTGTGGATCCAAGGGACACACATCGAGTAGCAACTCTTTAAACTTAAGACAATGTCATATTCATTATCCTGTTGTAGCCCACCGTTTTTCTCTGATGGAACAGTGGCAGGAGTTATTAGCCTCATTTTCGGGTAAGAGAACCAAGGTCCTGAGACTCTCTCCCGTCCAGTCTCAAGGTTCATGCCAAAGAACCTAGGAGATGCTGGGCCTCCACCACCTTATCAAAAGTGTTGGCAGCTGAGACAAAGAACAGAGGTGACGTCCTGATTAATTCCTGCATTCGGGTTTTAGGGTTTTATCACAGACCACAGAGCTCTCCCTGCATTAGTCCTGACGTGAGGGAGACAGCCTGCTGCTGGGATCCCCCTCCTGTCCAGGACTTTGATAAGAAAACAGATGCGAATTGGCAATGCCTCTGAGTCAGATGGAGCTCTCGGGCCAGCACTGAATGATAAGGACAGCTCACTCCCCCGTGGCTGAAGGGGAAAGAATAACACTGGAGCTTTGCAGCCCCTCTCACTTGCCCGCTTTCGAAAATAAGTGTCCCAATCTCCTTCCTACTGGGAAGGGAAATCGGGGTGCAGGCTTCTCTTGGCTTGCTTCCAGTTAGGACAGCTGGAATCTATTTGACACATTCACACAGTCCCTCGTTCCTGATATTGGCTGGCTGGAGAAAAGCTGCATTTCACTCAAGATAGCTATTTCCCCCTCTTGGGCCCCTCCATCCCTGGCTGAGAGGTGCCCCACCAGGGCACTGTTCACCTCTTGCATCCCTGTCTTTCTTGCCTAGGGCCGAGTTTCCTCAAAGTTTGGGGAGATACTATGATTTTAAGTGCAGGAAATACGCTCACCCAGGAGTAGAGGCCAGGAGTAGAGCGAAAGTGAGGCGTTTATTTGCGTTCTTGCAAGAGTGGGTGCCTGGTGGCATCTGGTGAGCAGGCGCACCAAAGTGGGAGAAACTGACAAATTTATCCCCTGACGGGAGCAATCCATCCCTGATTCCTCATTGGCTGAGTACTTCGGAGTCATTCTCTGGCGCAATGATGTCTAAAGAGATGATTGCCCCAAAATTTAAACCCTAGCGTGGGCAACTTTTGGCACAAATGTGGCCATCCCCCTACTTTCCTTTGTTCTCAGGGATATCTACGAAGGGCTGTGGAAGTCCCTAGCCCTCCATGCTCATTGTCATATCCTCACTTGTGTACCCTGCCCACTTCTTTGTTATTCTGTTTACCAGAGACTTCCTGAGTCATTTGCTGGCTGGCCTAGCCATTAATAATTATCCACCGTGGCTTAGCCTGGTTTGAGAGTCACTTGCTAGCTACCCTGTTTCTCACATAAGGGATGAGGCATTTTTCCTTTGGGAGGCTCCATCTCACATCATATCAAACATATTAAAAAGCATCTACATACTGTGTAGTCACCATTTGGCCAATTTGAACCAATACTATTTGTTATTTTGGATTTCAAAGTATATTTGTTTTATAGGCCTGCTTTTGAAATGATTCGCCTACAAGAAATACATCCACTTGATGATTGGCCGTGTGGCCATGACTTCTCAACAATCATTATGCACACTAAAAAAGATCTGTGCAGGAGGAAAAACAAGCCTTATTGTTTTAAACCCTGAATTTTATGAATTTCAAACTTAGCTATTCATGGAGTTGAATGTGATATATTTGTAGGTGCTTAATTAAACCTTCATTCAATTTGTAGTTGTCTGTTACGACTTTGGAGTTGCCTGTGATTATTTTTTAGAAGAGGTGGAAACATTTTTGTAGGCCCTTGAGGGTACTTAATGGCTAAAATGGCCTGAATGAGGCTAAGGCTGGTGAGAACTTGGGCACCTGGTGGATGGCGCCTGAGGGAGCCACTTGCCAGCCTAGTTCCTGCATTTCCTTATTTCCAGGGATCTGGTTTCATCCAAGAATTTGGTTGCCATGGTGACAGGGAATCTCAGATTATGTGGAGGAAACCAGGGGGATCACCAGGTCTGGGGGCTTTGTTCAAATTAACTAAATTTTAATTGTCGAAAGTGTGGTGAGCGGAGGGCTAGAGGACTGCAGCCCAGCCTGGATTGAGAAACAGCCACTGTGGCAGGGTTTGGGGGGTCGGGGTGGACACAAGATGGCAGTCTGGCAGGGGCCTGAGGGCCAGGGCCGCTGAGAGGAGGCTTTATAGTAGGAAGGGGTTAGTCCTATGGCCTTGGGCACCTCATGGCCTTTCACTCCTGGTGCAGTTCCTTGATCATGTGACCATGGGCAAATAAGTTCACTTTGCGGTGCCTTAATTTCACCTGCATGAGAAGGTAATAATAATGCCTACCCCTTTGGGTTGTTGTTGGGCTCAAATGAGATACTGCATGTCAAGTGCCTGGTATATCCTAGATGCTCAAATGTCATTGTAGTCACATGCGTACATATTTATGTTTGTTAAAGTCTATGAAAATAATAGCTGTTTTAGCTATGTATCTTATATTCACATTATTTATTATTTTTATTATTCTGGGTGGAGCCATTCTCAGTGCCTCTGCCTTCATATCGCATGACATGCCTCCAGTCCTAAGAGGAAAGAAAATGCTTTTTTCCCTGATGGCTCCAGAACCCTCAGACCCACAGCTCTTATTGGCTCACAGCTAAATCCAGTAGCCAACACTGGCTGAGGGAGTTAGAAAAGAGTTAAAGGATGAAGACAATGCTCTCTAAGACTCATCAAACCAAGTGTAATGAGGCAGCAGTCAAGACAAAAGTATTGGGTTAGCAGTTCTCAAACCCAGATGTACACTGGAATAGCCTGGAGTCCTCCGTGGAACCCTGGGGATGGAAAGTGGGGAGCAGGGAGTCCGAGGGAGGTTTTGTGGACCATGCTTGGCAGTGCCTGGCCTTGCTTCCACCCCGCTCTCCCGGCCAGACTGCAGCACACACCACAGCTGAGTGTGGGGGCACTGAGAACTGGGTCAACCGCGCAGCCGGGATGAAAACCAGCCAGCCACTGGCACTACCGGTGATTTTCATGCACAGTCAAATTCAAAAGTTGCTTTCCTGGGGCACAAGGTAAAGAAAATCCAAGTTTCAAAAAGTGAGAAACAAGGCAGAAGGAAGCAACGCAAAGCATCTGACTAGAAAAGAAGCTTCCTGTTTACAGCAGGATCACATACGCCCACCGCAGTGTTCCAGGCATCATCTCCCAGGCTCCCACTTGCCCTCCAAATTCCTGCAGCCTCTTGCCCAGGCCGCTCCTGCCCCAGCCCACACACCCGATGTCATCGTGTGCCCATGTGTCTCCCCGTCTACCCTGGAGGCATGGATTTCAAAGTCTCCATCCCTGAGTCCCAAATGCTGACCCAGTGCTTGTCAGAGTATTAAGTTGGTGCAGAGTAGCAGGTTGAGTGCAGTTGCGGAGAAGAGAGATGGCACAGAAGAAAACGACAGGAGGAAATTACTAGTGGTTAAGATTCTGCTTCTCAGTAGCCAGGTGACGTTGGACAGGTTCCCTCACCTCTCAGTGCCTTGGTTTCCTTGTTTGTGAAATAGAGTTTACGGTTGCTTCCACTTCTAATGCTCATTGTGAGGGTAAAGTGAATTAATCCATCTAAATGTGCTTTGAAGAGTGTCTGACTCATATAGTAAGACCCAGGTAAGTGTTGTTGCTATTTTTGTTAGTAAGACGGTGAGAAATGCCACAACTGAAAGGATGTGAGGGCAGAAAGGTGAAATCACAGCAAGAAAGGTCATGGGCACACAGCCTGGGGTGTGAGGAGGAGTCTGATGGAGACAGGAAAGTTTCCCCACGTATCATGGCCAGGAAACTTCAAAGCAAGTAAACATCAGAGGGTGACATTTAACTTTTTACAGAGCAGATGGAACATCACTATTCTAAGGCTTGTCAGGTTAAGGCAGGAAATGGGTCAACCAGAGATGAAAGGTTGGGTGGTTGACACAGGTGATTTCAGGAGTCCCATGGCGCCAAGTTAAGGCTGGTGTTTTGAAGGGGGATTGTGGGGTGTGTGTGGGAGGGAAGCACAGATACACCTGGGCAACCTGAGATCCACCAGATAATACCTGACTCTGCAGGCAGGCAACGGATCATTGCTTTCCTACATTAAATTTTCCATAATTCAAAAGATATACTACAGCAGGCATGCGATAAAATTTCAAAGATTTGGAGGAGATTTAAAGATGTATTGGGAAAACTCAATCACCATTCAAGCTTCTTATGACAATGGAACACAGACCACTTCTGATGACACCAAAACAATGTGTCTGATTTGTGGATTACCTGGATTACCTGCTGGCTCTTACTTCATTCATTAGCTCCTCTGAGAAGGTGGTCCAAAGATGTGAAAAACAGAGATGCCAATTATTCACATCTCATAATGAAGGAAGCAGTTTGAGCCTGCCTTCCAGGGGACCCTAGGGGACACAGGCCATGGTTTGGGGGAATTCCAGGATCTCTTCTGGTGTTAAGACTCTAGGATTCAGGTGCTACCCTCTACACGAGGATAGTGCTGTGTGTTCTCTCCACCTCCATCAGAAAAGGGGGCACCAGGTGCTTGCTTGGCTTCCTTTGAGACCAGTCTGATCCTTTGTGAGCTGTGTGATCAGATTTGGAAGAACAGTCCGTAATTAAAGAATGTTCCCTCAATTCTCTCCTACCCCTGGCCAATGCCTACAATTCTGTAGTCAGATCATCAGTCCTTGTTTAAAGGCCTTGACTACAATTAGAGTCGTCCATTCCATACATTGACCTCTTATGATTGCAAGTTACCTTAGAAATTGAGGGTAGAGGGTGAGGTGCAGGGAACCCCTTGCAGAGGAGTGAAAGGGAAACAAGAGTGGCTAAAGTACAACTTCATGTCCCTCCCAAGTTTTAATTTCTTCTAGCTCTCTACTGCTCTGAGAATGAAATCCATGTGGCCTTCAGTCCTCTGCAAATTCCACTTCATCCTTCGCTACTTCCTGTTTACTGCTCTAAAGCTTCACTGGTCTTATTTCAGGTCCTTAAACACACCAAACTCTTCCCCACCTGTCCACCTGTCCTTGCTCTGCCTGGAGAACCCTCCCTGCTGCCTGTCACAGGACTGACTCCTTAGATTCCACTACCAGCAGGGATCCTGCTGCCTTGGCAACCGTTGTACTCAGGCCCCTGGCACATCTATAGTCATTCAAGTGGTTGTTGAATGAATAAACTTGCTTCAAAATTTGGTTGGGTAAGTCCCATAGCTGGGCTCTCGGTAGGATCAGGCTTGGTGAGTGGGCTGAGTTTCCATAAAAGTCTCTCAACCAGGTTCTAATTTGGGTGAAACTATCTTCGTGGGCACAAGTGAGTGTGTTTGCCACACTTGAGTCATGTCTTCAGATATCCAGCTGTGAGAGTGCGGGGTCCGGGCTTTCAGAAGATAGCCTCATCTTTCGTTCACTTTTCAGTTCCTTCTACCATAGGAACGGTGGGGTGCCACCCACTCAGAAATCCTAAGAAACGGGGCTTGTGAAGATGGTGAGGATCTCGGTGTTCTAGAAGCGAGAACAAGAAGGCGACTAAACTTACGTAGAAAACAGCTTTTCTTCCCTGGAACCCAGAAGCACTTTCCACCCTGTGAATCCTGGAAGTAGAAAATGGGGCTGCCATCCCAGGGTAGAAAATGTGAGCAGCCCTTACATAAGATATGTTAACAGCCAGGAAGGAGTGTGATTCTGATGCCAAAATATTCTGGATATCAGAATTTTTATAATTTTCAAATTTTACATATATATGTATATTAATGTTAAATTTTCTCCTCTTTTATATATATACATATATATGATGTTATGTATGTGTACATTCTTATGTCTATATATCTGTATTCTTGTGTACATATGTACATGTACATATATACATACATGTATACAAGAATAAGAATATATAAGAAAATTTAACAGTGGTTACTTTTTAGAGGTGATGAGTACAGGTAGCTTTTTTTTTTTCTTAGCTGGATTATCTGATGTTTCTCAAATGAACATGCCTTACTTTTGACTTAAAGAAACAGAATGAAAAGAATTTTTAAATCTTAATATCTTCGCATTAAAGGAAATAATTGCAAAATATGGTAGAGTTACAAAGGAGGGAAAATTAATCAAATGAACTACTATTCATATGTTGGGTTTTAAAATTCAGTCTTTTTAAAAAACAAGCTATTTTTCTTATTTAGCATAGTTATAATCATTCTAGATGTAAAATATTTTCATCTTGTACTTTAAAACTTATTTTATAAGTACTTTCCATGTTATGATTTAATCTTATCAACATTATTTTAACTTCTGAGTAATAGTCTAACTATCAAAATATTATAATTTGACTTTCACCTGTTTTTTCATTAGGGAACATACATGCTGTTTTCAATATTTCATGGTTATAAACTGCTCTTACCATCCCATGCCATGCAATTGGAATTTCATCCTGAAGGCAATGGGAAGTCAATGACAAATTTTAAGCAACCAAAAGACATAGTCAAGTTTCCATTTCAGAGAGCTTTTGTGGTAGGCTCACGTTCAGGTTGAGGCTGTGGCTGAAGGTGGGCAGGACCAGGAAGCCAGAGCTGAGGTGGAAACTCTTTAGTCACCCATTTCCCAGAAATCTGCACACACAGTTCCAGTTCTTGTCTTCACTTTATGCATAGCTGTAAAGTTTTGGAACCCTGTAGAAATTTGGGAGTCTAACTTTCCCATTTTCCAGATGATTGAGTAAGGCTCACAGAGTGTAAAGTGACTTGACTTTTCCTAAAGTCACATAGCAATCTAGTCTCCACTAGATCTTATAATTACTATGTAGAGAAGACAAGGGTCCTTGATGGTGATGATGAGGATGGTGGTGGTAGTGATGGTGGTGATGATGGCTCCTTACAAAGGACAAAATATTTCCACAACTGTGATCCCACTAGATCTTTGAAATAACTCGAATAATGGTGGTCATGATTTTCTTTCAAAGTGGGCATTGTAGGAGATTTCATATATATTATTTCATTCAATTGACACCATGGCCTTATGAGATTGGTATTATTTTTCCCATTTTTACAAATGGGGAAACTGTGGTTCAGAGAAATGAAATGACTCACCCAAGTAAATGAGGATCCTATGATTTAGAACTCAGTTTTTTTAACTGTGTGAATTTTATCAGGACTTTTTCCAGGACTAACAATTCAGATAATTTTTTCCTTTGGCAGTTAATTTAACCCCACTGCTGAAGGGCATGAATTTTTTAAAAAAAGGTGGGGAGACAGAGTGGCTGGCAGGGCCATACACATGGCTATTGAGAATGGGCTGGCTACTCCATGCCCAGTCCAGGTAGCTCAACTGGTTAGAGCATCATCCCAATGCTTCAGGGCTGCAGGTTTGATTCCCAGTCAGGACACATAAAGAATCAAGCAATGAGCACAAAAATAAGTAGAACAACAAACTGATATCTCTCTCTTTCAAGTCAATAAATAAAAATTAAGAAAAAAAAGAAATGGGCTACAACCCCCTAAAGGACGTAGAAGACAGAGGTGGAGCTCCCCACAGCAACATTGTCCACAAATAAGTGTGGCCATAGCCACAGATCACCAAACAAACATTGGGCTATTTTGTCAAGGCCACACTTGTGGACCTTATTATTAATAATGCCACCTCCAAATGCCAAAGATGCAAGATGTGACAGGACCATGAGCTGCCAGAGGCAGAACTATTTTTCAAATTTAAACTCCTCCAAACAATTGCATTTATCACTATTTCTTATACTTTATATTTTACTTATTTTGTGATAATCTCCTTCAACTAAATATAAATTCCACAATAGTGGGGATCTGTTTTATTTTTTGTTTTGTTTTGTTAAGATTTTAGTTATTAATTTTAGAGGGAGAGGAAGGGAAGAGGCAGAGAGGGAGCGAGACCTCAATGTACGGTTGCCTTTCACCCTGCCTCCAGGCACGGATCTGGCTGGAGACCTGGCTTGCAACCTGGCTATGTGCCCTGGCTGGGAATGGAGGGGATCTTTGTCTTGTTTGTTTGTTTTCTCCTATTTCCCCAAACAAGCATAGTGCCTAGCACACAGATGGCTCTCAATATGTATTTGTTGAATAGATGGCTGAAGGAATGAATCAATTTTTTCATTAATGTTA
Organism: Noctilio leporinus; assembly: GCA_004026585.1. Classification (NCBI taxonomy): domain Eukaryota; kingdom Metazoa; phylum Chordata; class Mammalia; order Chiroptera; family Noctilionidae; genus Noctilio; species Noctilio leporinus. The sequence goes on from PVIW01010444.1 coordinate 27,199, forward strand.
TAACTACTAAGAGGTGTGACCAAAGAGTGATGGACAAAAATATCACTATTCAACCTCTATTTTCGACCAAGGACTAGCTAAGTGTTTTCCATATCTAAAGCAGAAAAACTGAAATGCTATTTTAAAAGACCACTGCAAATTGGAACTCTTGCTCTGGGGGAGGGGGCAGAGTTCACCTTAGGGATAAAACTGCTCTATTGTGGAAGAATTCAATGGTACATTAAAAAAATTAATTTAATGTTATTGTATTACATCTATCCCATTTTCCCCCATTGCTCTCCCCCGCCCCACCCTCCCTATCCCCCACCCACAGTCAATCCCCACATGTTGTCCATGTCCATGGGTCATTTATACCAGTTCCTTGACTAAACTGTTCTCCTTCTTTGCCTCTTCCTCCCTCTATGGCACATTGACTGCAAAAATAAGGGGACAGTTGGCTGAAGTTGCTCTTCATAAATGAAATACAATTATGAATATGACTTCCTTGGACAGTGTTTTTGGTCATTTTTGTGACAGGATTTTCAGTTTTCCTTAACAAACATTTGAGCTCCGAGAGGGGAGGAATTCTAGACTTGAGTGTGCAAGCAGTTTTGAGAGGAACTCCATTCTGAGGGAAGAGAATCCAGAATGATGGCTGCCAGTTGGAATCAAGAAAAGAGACCACCAATGAGGGACTTCTGATGGGGCATGTCTGAGAAGCCTCCTACAGGGATGTTGGAGACCTATTTTCAGTTGCCTCAGAAAAATACCCAACCTTCAGCAAATCTGTTGCCTAAGACCACTGAGTGAATACATGCTGTAGGAGGCGTTAGAATGTTTCCTGCTGGTAAATAGCCTCTGTCCTGAGCCTCTTCTACCAACCTCCACCACCATTGCTGTAAGGGCCCCAGCACCAGGACCAGGATCCCCTAATTTCCCCTGATCCAGACACCACGGAGTTATGGCCAACACAGCAGCAACCCTTTAGAACCAATCAGCCACTCCCTGCCTTCACACACACCAGCTCAGTTTTGGGGGTCGGCGGGGGTGGATGGGGGTGGAATAGAGGAGGAGGCTATGTTGACACTGGGGTTGAAGCAGAGCAGGGAGGGCAGTAGAATGAAAAAGAGTGAGGAGACAATTACAGGCAGAAAAGCAGAAGGGGCCCTGGGGTGGGAGGTGAGGGGTATCCTGAGAAGCAACATTTAGGCTATATAAGCACTTGGCCACCTCTTCAGGAATGTTCGGAGGGGACTGGTTTCCTGTGGTTACCCAGAACAAGGATTCGGGCTATTAAATGTAGCTATGAAAAGAAAATGAGCTAACAGAAGACCAGGAAACTTGGGGATACTGAGGCTACCTACAAATCAGAGAACAAGAATGGCCCTTCCCATACTAATTCTGGTAGTTTCAATTTTCTATCAAAGAATAGTTTGTGTCAGCAAAGAACAGACTGAAAGAAAAGAGCCTAATTCCCCTTGTACTTAATCAGATGTTAGGCTATGCAGGGGGCTAGCCAAGGCCATGGCTGGCTCCACAATGCCAGGTTCAAATCTGACACATTCCTCCAGGGAAAGGAGCCTGGGCACCCGCTGTGTTTATTACGCTCTATAAATGTCTATGTGACACCCTTCCTCACTTCCCACAGGTCCCCACTCAGATGTCACCTTCTCAGCAATCCCGCTTGCTGACTACAAAAACATAACATACATCCGTAGTCACTCCAGCCTCACCCAGCCTTAATTTCCCCACTGGACATGTCTGGCATTTGTCTGTTTTGTTTGCGGCAGAGACTTCAATGCCCACAAAAGAACTTGGCACTAAGCAGATGCTCAATAAATACTATGGAATGAATGACTGAATGGTCTCCCAACTCATTCACCATCAAATATTGTTTTATTATAAGTTTTCCTCTGAGAAATCTTAGAAATTCTTACTATATTATAAAGCCTGTCTGAGCTTCTGAGAAGTAGAAACTAACAGATGCGTCTTCATAAACTTGTTGTATTTCCAGCCATTGGGGTTGGTAGTAGATCTTGTAAGTTTCATTCTAGATAAAAGTAAAATTTCCATTAGTTTTTCAGCCCCCAACCCCTGCTCCCAGCCAGGGAACTGAAGTGCCCAGGCTGGAAATTGCTGCTTCACACCTTCAGTAAAAACACTTCTCACTGTAGGAAAATCCATCCACATGCAGTATGTGCATATACCTGTCAGCACTCCATTCAGCTTGCACAAGAACTGGACTACAAAATATACCACTTGACCATTCCATAGTAAGTAAATATTTCTGAGGCACTTACTAGATGCTGCAATGCAGCCATAAATAACAGCGCTGTGGAGCTTATGTTGTAGAATTTGGAGAGAGCTGCTTGCTAACTTGAATTAAAAATGACCTCAGGACTCCCAGTCAAGATGTAGCCTAGGTAAACACTGCTCACCTCCTTGCACAACCCCATCAAAATTACAACACAACTACAGAAAAAGTATCATTCAGAGCTGCCAGAAATCATGCTAAATGGAAGTCCTACAACTGCAGAATTAAAGAAGAAACCACATTGAGACTGCAGGGATTGAGATTGTGGAAGATAGAAACTTCTGGGGTCCCAGGCAGTTCCTCTTAAACAGCCCACACGTGGACTTACTCAGACTCATTTCCTCTGAGCTCCAGCATGAGGGCAGCGGCTTGAAAGATACCAGAGACATAATGTGGTGATGGTGGTAAGGGGGGCGAGGTGTGTGTGTGTGTGTGTGTGTGTGTGTATGTGCAGCTTTCTCCAAGAGAGAAGTGTGGGCAGAGGCCATTGTTCCTTTTCTGGGCCCTCCCCCGACAGAGCCCATGGTTGGGCTCCATATCTAAGACTCCATCAACCTGGCTCTCACTGCCTGCCCCACCCTGGTATTCCCTGAGGCCCTGCCCATACCCAACTTTCAGGCCCACCCAAGCTGTTTCCACTGGCTTTTCCATATGAATGGCTTATCTCAGCCCATGCTTCAGATTTTCCTAATGCTCTCAAAAAAGCATCATATGGTTTCCGTGAGCCCTGTACCTCTTGCTAAATGGCCTCAGGTCTGGCACTAATTGTAGCTGGCTTTTGTCCACGGCTTGGCCTCTCCTGGGCATCTCCAAGCCAAACACAAGAGCAACCTTCTGACAATTGCTTTGTAGGGTATGCCAGGTGACCCTGTACAGAACGCAAGCAGTGGCTGAACCTGGATGTGCCAACAGCAATCAAGGCTCATCTGCAAGAGGAAGGTGTACTCAGTCCACACAAAGTGTGTACCTTGAGTGCTCAGCTTCAGTGATCAGGGAGGTTGTGCCACCAGAACCTACGGGAAACCTACTACATTAGGCCACACTACCAACCCTATGAGACACAGCAGTTCTATCTAATACATAGAAACAAATACAGGGAGGCTGCCAAAATGAGGAGACAAGGAAACATGGCTCAAATGAAAGAGCAAAACAAATCTCCAGAAGAAGAACTAAATAAAATAGAGATAAGCAACCTACCAGATGCAGAGTTTAAAACTCTGGTTTTAAGGATGCTCAATTAACTTAATGAAGATTTCAACAACACAAAAAAGATCCAGTCAAAGGATACACCAATTTAAATAAAGAACAATTCACAGGGAATCAACAGTAGAATGGATGAAGCCTAGAATCAAATCAGTGATTTGGAATATAAGGTAGCAAAACACAACCAATCAGAACATCAAGAAGAAAAAGGAATCCCCAAAAGTGAAGATAATATAAGGAGTCTCTGGGACAACTTCAAGAGGTCCAACATTAAGATCATGGGGGTGCCAGAGGAGAAAAGAGAGGGCAAGACACTGAAAACATATTTGAAAAAATAATGACAGAAAACTTTCCTAATTTGGTGAAAGAAATAAACATGCAGGTCCAGGAAGTAGAGAGTTCCAAACAAGATGGATTCAAAGAGGCTCACATGAAGACACATCATAATTAAAATGCCAAAGGTTAAAGACAAAGAGAGAATCTTAAAAGCAGCAAGAAAAAAAATAGTTACCTAAAAGGGAGCTCCCATAAGACTGTTAACTGCTTTCTCAAAAGAAACTTTGCAAATTAGAAGTGATGGTGAGAAACATCCAAAGGGATGAAAAGCAAGGACCTACAACCTAGATTACTCTATCAAGCAAAGCTATCATTTAGAATCAAAGGACAGAGAAAGAGGCTTCCAGACAAGAAAAAGCTAAAAGAGTTCATCATCACTAAACCAGTATTATATGAAATGTTAAAGGGTCTTCTTTAAGAAGAAGATGATCAAAGATATGAGCCATAAAATGACAATAAATGCTTATCTATCAATAGACAGAACATTTTGATGGTTGCCAGATGGGAGGGAGGTTAGGGGAATCAGCATAAAAGGTGACAGCATTAAGAAATTGTGGTGTTACAGAATAGCCATGGGATGTAAAGTACAGCATAGTAATATAGTAGCCAAAGAACATAGATGCATGACCCATGGACATGAACAATGGTGCCAGGATTGCCTGAGGGAGTAGGGTGGAGGGACTGGGTGGAGGGGGTTGAAGGGGGAAAAATTAGGACATCTATAATAGCATAAATAATAAAACATAATTTAAAGTTTAAAAGAGAATAAAATGAGTAGCATTCTGACTTCAGTTGAAAAGTGGACAAAGGATACAAAAATGTGATTTACATAACAGGAAATACATATGATTAATACACGTAGAAAAAAAATGTCCTGCCTAATCATAGAAATGAAAAATTAAAATCAAATTCTCAAGGACCAAATTTAAAAAGTATGACTCTCAAAAACAGAAGCTATTATTAAGACCAACATGAATATTACCCTGGTGAGTTTGTAAATCTGTTCATCTTTTCTTGATAGCAACCTGACAGTGTATATCAAGGGCCTAAAAGTGTTCTTTTCTACTGTTTCAGTAATCCCACTGTAGAATCCTCTCCTAGAAAATAATCAGAGGGGCTGACATAGTTATGTACAAAACTCTTGTTTGTAGCATATAAAATAAAAAGAAATTAAATGATCAAGAGTTAAACAAACTCTTTAGATAATACATATACACATAGAAACATATATGAATATTATGCAGCCATTAAAATCTTTTCAAAATATTTATTAAAAATGAGAAGGAAGCTTATAGTGTAATTCTAGGTGAAAAAAAGCATTATACAAACTGAATATGATCCATAAATATATGTGCATAGAAAAATGCTTTGAACAAATAAATCAAAGTGTGAAACATACACACAAAAAATAATAATAAAATGAAAATGACCTCAAAATCTAAACTCTTCAAAGATATAAATCCATGTTAAAATTTTTCATTCTCAAAATTCTGGAAAGACATATTGGTGGTAGTTGCACAAATATTTTGAATGTTTTACTAGTTATATATTTAAAATGGTAAATTTTATGTTATGTATATTTTACCAAATTTTTATTCTTTTTCCAAGAGTATGCCTTTGCACATAAGTTTTAGGGTTTACCAACCTACACTTCTTTTACTAAATTTTTTGGTTAGGTGAAAAAGGAGACTATGCCAAAGCTCACAGAACTATCAGGAAGACTGGAGAAACAGGGTTGGGAGGTATTTTGAGGAATAACAGTCATAGCCATACTGCAGAACTGCTATTGCCAAGGTCACCAGGCAATGACCAGATGTTGCAATTTGCAATGTTGCTACTTAAACCTGGAACTTACTTTACTGCAACTGCCACTCTCTTCAGTGCCAAGAACTTGACTTTTTGGTCACTGTCACTGCCAAAGGTCTTTACAACCTTCACCAAAACATAGATTTTGGATAGAGCTGTCATTCTTACATTGACCACTTTCAAAGAGAAGGCTCATGTGGAAGTGATGTCCGGCTGGTGGAGCCCAGGTCATATGCTTGTGCTTTAGCTGCAAGGTATCCTGGAAAAATGTTTTTCTGAGTTCTACTTTGGGAGCCAAGGTTCATGAGGTAGGACTTTCTCCAAAGACAGAAAGAGTTTTCAATAGGTGCTGTGCAGCCAGGAAATGTGATGAATGTGCCCTTACACATAGGCTCTTATTATTTTTCTTCCTAACCACATTTTCACATCCCCAATGCTTCACTTTCATGCTGCTGCTTCAGACCCCTATAAAACAGACAATGGAATAGTTTAGAGCCTCCCCCACATCGCTTTGTATGCAGATGCACTAAGGGGTCCTGAGTTCACTGACCAATTTGCTGATGGAATAACCAACAGACAACCTAGTGTGGTGGTTTCTCATCTTCTTTTTACTGGTGAACACATTACCAGTGACACCCAGTACCTCCAAAGGGTGACAACATAGTAGCATTAATCACATACCAAGCACTGTAGTAAGAACTCCACACACATGAACACACTTGATCCTCACCACAGCCCTCTGAGGTAGGTACTCTTATTGTTTTCCATTTTACAGATGAGGAAACTGAGGTAAAGAAGATAGTCAGCTGCTCAAGGTCACACAGCCAGTTGCAAGAGGAGCCAGGAATGAAACCCAGGGTAGTGTAGCTCCAGGGCATGTGCTGGTAACCACACTACATCACAGCATAGATGGTAAATACCATTGATTAGGAGTAAGTCCCAAAGAGTGAGCTATAACTAACTTTCTCTACTAGGCACTGGGCAACTTCAGGTCCATTCTAATTTAACTTTTTGTTGAAAGACACAAATCAGTGGAAAGGATTATTCTTAGATCAGTAAAAAACACATTGCAACATATATTATTACATGGACCATGAGAGTGGTAGAGAATGATTTACAGAAGCTCAGGAAAGATATACTTCTGACAGGTTGATGCCATTCAATTCCAGGTGGGTTTGAGGACACTGCCAGAGAGTATCAGGTTGCTTAATAATAGTAGCTATTATTTATATTAGGCTGGATGCTGATCTAAGTTCTTAATGCATATTAACACTCCTATCAACTTAAAGGGCCCTTTTGCCAGTAGGACTCTAGTCCGAACCTATACCCCTGAGAATGCCTCCAGGGGAACCAGAAGTGTCCAGGTGGTAAAAGCATGTTTATCCAGTTTCTCGAACCTATCAGCCCAGCCCTGCCTCCTAGAAGTCAATTCCCTACTGAACTGTCTCAAGTACCTCTTGGAGGGCTAAGGGGGCCTCTAGGCAGAGAGAATGTCAGCACCCTGAAGCCATTGGCCCACTCCCCTCCCACCCAGGGTGCACTCTCTGATCAACGCTAGGATGCTTCACAGCCCTCTGCATACTATGACATCCACTGCGGTGTTAATCAAAGAGCACAAAATCCTGGAGGCAGAATAAGCCGTGCCTTACTCTGACTTGACAG